>BJBW01004299.1:88883-188907 GCA_004320125.1 Scolopax mira
GAGGCTGTAGAGAGGTGGGGGTCAGTCTCTTCTCCCAGGTCACAGATGATAAGACAAGGGGAAGTGGCTTTAAGTTGAGCCAGGGGAGGTTCAGGTTGGGTATTAGGAAATATTTCTTTACTGAAAGGGTTGTCAGGCATTGGAATGAGCTGCCCAGGGAGGGGGTTGAGGCACCATCCCTGGAAGTATTCAAGAGATGAGTTGACATGGTGCTTAGGGATATAGATTAGTAGTGGATTGGTGGTGTTTTAGGTGTGGTGTAGGGTTTGTGTGGTGGGGTTTTTTGTGTTGTTGGTTTGGTTTGGTTTTTTTGTTTTCTTTTTTTCATTGGTAGGACTAGATGATCTTAAAAGGTCCCTTCCAACCTAGGTGATTCTGCAATTCTGTGAATGTTGGTTTGTCTGCTGAGGTGAGAGTCGTGTGTGGAAAAGGAGGTGGGGACTGGTGGAGCATCTCCCGTAGGTGAGGCTAGGAGAGCTGGGACTGCTCAGCCTGGAGGAGAGAAGATTCAGGAGGTCCTCATCAACATCTACAAGTACCTGAAGGGAGGATGCAAAGAGGGTGGAGCCAGTCTCTTCTCACTGATTCTGAGGGAGGTTGTGGACTCTCCACCTTCAAAAGTTGTCAGGACATGGTCCTGTGTGGCCCTGCTTGAGCAGGGCAGGTTGGACCAGAAGGTCCCTGCAAGCCTCAGCCATTCTATGGTTCTATAATGAATTAATGTGTATGTGTATATACATATAGTACACGTGGTAATGACAATACCAAAAAAACGTTGTCTATTTTTGTTCCCTTCTGTAGACTCTAACCTAGTGGGTGTGAGTCAACTTGCAAGAAGGACTGATCCATAAAGTATTGAAGGTCATTTATGGAGATATTTTTAATTTATATATATATATAACTGATTGCACAGAGTAAAAAATATGTTTTAAAATGCTAAACTTTGTAAACATCTGTAAACTTCTATATAAATATTTTGCAGATTGTGATGGTCCTTTTCAAGCAACTCAGCTATGGAACAGTATTATTCATGCTCTTCACAGTCAGGTGGAGACCAAAAGACGTAGACAACATCTGAAAACCTATAAAAACTGTTTTACTGGCTCAGATGCTGTTGATGTGGTACTGGCCCATCTCATGCAAAGCATGTACCTGAGCTGTAATGATATTTCTCGGCAGAAGGGAGTCCGTGTGTGCCAAGCATTGATGGATCACAAGGTGTTTGAGCCAGTTGGAGGAAAGCTTTACTTATTCAAGAATGAGAAAGAAACGGAGTTTGAAGACACAAACACTAGTCTCTATAAATTTGTAAATAGTGATCTTACTCCTCTTCTTCCAAGAAAGAATGGAAACAATGAGAGCTTGTCTCCTGAGCAAATCTGCAAACAGAAGATAAAAAGACGTTCCAAGTGAGTTATTCTGAACTATCCTGATTATTTATTTTTTTAAGTTAAGGTGGATTAGCTGTAGATGAAGTTATGTCTGTCTTACACAGATATTAGAGACTTTTGAAAACTATGTGCTGGTTTTGGACATGTCAAGCTTAAATAGCAGATGCTACCTAATATTTATTGGTAATGCTTTGATCTGCTTTTTATTATTTAGAATAGAGGTTGGCACAGTAGCATAAGCCCAGGAATCATTTTGTTTTGCAATCAGTTGTGCTGAAATCTGAGAATTAGTGTGAACGAGCTACTTGCTGGAAGCTGGTAAAAGAAATGGAACTAATAAACAGTATTTGGAATCAATATCCTTGCTCTTTCCACAAAGAGGATGTGAATGATTGGTTTTCTAACAGCAGGATAGACACCAGATACAGTGAAGCCCTAAAGTCCTGATTTATCAGCAATTTGGGAAGTGACAGGAAGATAAACGTGTCCTGATCATATTTGTTATACATATAATTCTGTGTTTTTCCTCCTAAGCAGAACAAAGTGTGAAACAACACTTTCTAACCCCTTAGCATTAGAAGCAGCCAATAAAAAGAGGGTAGAGGAACTTCTTCAATCAATAAATGTTCACGCATCTTTACCTCCAAAGATTGTGGTTAATGAACCAGCTCATCTACTTTCAAAAAGAGGTCAGGATTGAATTTTTCTTTTTAAAACTTGATTGTTCTTCACCACATCTAATCGGAGTGAGTACCTCATTTCTGTGAAACACTGCCCCTTAGAGGCTTGAATTTAACATGTCACTAAAGACAAAACGGCTAAATGAATGCTGAATGGGTAAGTGCTCATAGTAAGTAAACTGAAGGAAACAATTGGATTAAATTTTTGCAGCATGTTGCTATTCTATTTATGCAAATACCATTTCAGAAAGAAAGAGGTTTTAAGAGTAAGTACATCTGTATTATATGATTCCTTTCTTCTTCACTTGTCTTTTTTTGTACGTATTACTGACTAGAGTAGGTTATAACTAATTCTAATATGACAGGGGAGAGGGAATGCCTTTTTTCTTGGCATTCCAACTTTGATCCCTTCTTCCCCAACACTTCATTCTGTGCCATTACCTTGTTTTCTTTGAAGACTTAAAACATACTTGAGTGTGTAAAAACAAAAGGCAGTTAGTGTTTTATGTAAAGATGTTATTTCTGAGGGTGGTTTTTTTTTGTTTGTTTGTTTGTGGTATCAGTAATAGATGATGTCTGGAAACAGCAAACTCTGCTACGGCTGCTGCAGTTAATAGATGTGCCACTTCTAGAAGATATCTTGGTGTCTTCCGTGAAGACAAAACCAGACTGTTTTGGTAAAGAAGAAGACCTGATTATCTCAAATACATTCCTGGACAGAGAGGTTACATGTAGCTTAAACTTGCCTGAGTAAGTTACACATCTATAAAACCGATTTGTTTGTAAATGCTTGATATTACTCTTGATCAAAGATTTGTGTAAAGTGAAAAAAACCACTTGTAGACATCTTTACACATCTTTACACTTGTAGACAGGAGTGGCATTAATATACTTCAGTTTGACTTATTTTCAGAAGTGGTAAGGAATTCACAAAAAGTTTATGCTTAGGATTGGACACTTGAGGATTTTAAGTATACATTAAAACTTTAACTCAAGTGTTGAAGAAACTAGGGAGTGTTTAGATGAGACACTTCACTTTTAGCTCAATTCAACAGATATAAGAACTTGAAAAAAATTATTGTGAGTTTTTTTGTTTGTCACAGTGCTTGATGCTGGTGCTGTGAAGATAGTCACTAAGGCATCTATTGTTAGCAACGAAACAGTACAAGCTAAGCTGTAGTGCTGAAGAATGCTTATATCATGAGAACATAAAAGTGAAAGTGGGTGCACATCGTCAGTGCTTTTTTCCTTAAAAGTTCTTATTTTTGTAGTGTTCCTGTTGATTATTACACTTGGGCTGATCTCTATCTTAACATGTACTCTCAACGAGTATGTCAAGGCAAGTCTCCTCATGTGTATATGTCTTAGTAATGCTTATTTCTGACAAATCAATACAATAGCTCTCTGTTGGTGATAGTGAGGTTAATCTGTGTACCTAAAGAGACTCTTTCTGACAGTTTTTATCTATTCTTGATTTAGGGAGAAAATAGTAATAGAGTTTTATATAAGCTAATCAAACTCCTGATTCCAAACTAGGTTTATTGCTGGGTAGTATCTTAACTCCACAGGTTTTTCCTTCCAGAATGGCTTAATGAACACTGTTTGTCTTGAGCTTTACACTTCTGTTGTACTTGATTCTTGGGTGGTTGGTCTCTTAAAATATCTCAAATATAGTTATTACTCTGTATTATTCTGTGTCAAGTGCTTCTAACATTTACTAATATATCAGATGAGTGTTAATAAAATTACACGTTTGCTTCATTACTTTACAGTTACTTAAGGCGGGGGGGGCAGGTGGAGCTGGAGTAGCATCTTTGTAGACAATTCATTATTTAGGTCTGGCTTATAGCAGGCATGAGAAATGGAAAATTAGGTATGAATAATAGCGGCCAGTATTACAAGTAGTTGTAGGATGAAGTGCCCCCAGTATGAAGAAAAGGGGTAAGCTTCATTTATATCTCAAATTTTCTGTCTTCAGTTTTCAACTAGTGTCATGTTATCCTTGAAATATTCAAATACCTGCTCTCCATGTAGGTACTTACAAACTGTAAATCAAATCCTGCTTGCAGTGATTGCTCTGCTCGTGGGATCGTAACTAAAGGGAGGTATTTCTGCTTTAATGTATTACCCCATTTATGCATCCAAGTTATACAGTCCTTGTTGGCTGCAGCAGTTCTAACAAAAGCTGATTTTTATCAATATCTTTGTTTCTGCTCTCCATGATAAAAGTAAGATTCTGTAGATCTTAAATAATATTTACACCTTCACATGAGTTACTGATGCAGTTCAAATTATTTTCTATCTAGAGAGTCAGATAAAAGTAATTCTTTCTCTGCCTCTCACAGGTCTATTATTTTTAGATTTCTTCTGGACAAAATGGTTAAGTTAGTGTCTTTTTCCTCTGACTTTCCAGCCTCTTTGAACAGTGAATGGTCTACCTGGATTCTAGTTTCGCCTTATGTTTTTCTCTCCCTTAATTAAGTCATATAAGCAACAAATAGTTAAGAAAACTCATGCCTTTAGAGCAGGTTGCATAATAAGCCGCTTCCGCAGTCTTCTGGGTTTTCAACTATTTTTATTTTATTCTGTTTTCGAACTAATTGTCTTGTGTCTTTTTCTCTGAAGGTTCAGCCCCTTGCTTTTTCACTCTGTTTAGCCCTGGTGGGTTGTCATTGTGTCTCAGTAATAGCGGAGTGGTGTTTGGTTTTAAATACCAGCTGAATCAGACAAGTGTCCTGGGGTCAGTGACAGTCTGACATGATTACAGCTTGTTTTGATCTGCACATACCTCAGATGTATTGTCAGTAGCACAGGAGAACTATGGAAGTTGCTTATGTTGAGCAGGTCCTTGAAATAAATTACATAAACTGCTCAATAAGCAACGAGTTTAATGCTGTGGTTCGAATATGTGACTATACCTGCATGGTTATTTCTATCTATTTTTCTTTAAAATACTCTGCATGTTCTTATTTAATCCTTTGAAGTAAGCACTAAAAGTAACTTTTCCTTCTGCAGGCTTGACAAATGGCTCTATGCTGCAATTGAATGCTTGGAGTATTTCCCAGACCAGTTCATAGTGATGGTTAGTCAGCAGCTACCTCAAAGCACTAACAAACCAAGCAGTCTGAACACATACAAGAAGATTCTTTTTGACACTATAATAAAGTATTATAGTCAAAAGAAGGACTCCCTTCTTGCCGCTCAGGATCTCGATATTCATTCAGGAATTATAGAACTTATAGGTAAGAGCAACCTGGAACAAAAAGTGGAAGTGAAAACTATATAAAGGATGGAACTTGCTAAGCATTAATTTATGGAATCATAACACCATTTGCAGATGCACTTTAATTTATAGGTTGGAAGGGAATGCTCAAGGTTGCTAGTCATAACCTCTGCTCAAGGCAATGACAAATTTCAAAGTTAAATCAAGTTGCCTAGGGCCTAATCCAGATGAATTTTGAAAATCTGGAAGAACAGAGATTCACCAACCTCTGTGGGTAACCTGTTTCAATATATAACTTCTCTTATTGTTAAAATTTCTTACCTCTAGTCAGAATTTCCTTTATTGCTACTTGAGACTAATAACGTAACTTTATAGCAATGATTTTACTTTTTTCTTGCTTACAAAAAAGGTTTTTTAAGTTCTAAGATTCTGTTTGTAAAACAAAAATTTTTAAAAAAATTATAAAGGAAGCTCTTCAGATTGTGATTTTGCCCTACAAAAAAAACCCTTCTTACATATGATCACAATTAAGAGATAGCTTTAATTTAAATACTAGTTTAAGAATAATCCTACCCTAAAAAGGCCCCGTTATGTCTTCAGTTCTGTAGGTTTTATGGAGTGTTACCAAGAGTTTCAGTTCTTAGAGACCATGGTAAGCTCTTTGGCATAGGAGCACAGCTGACCTGTGTAAAAATTGCAGCAGTGGTGGATCCTGCTGCCAAAAGCCCATGAAAATACAACAGGCAGTATTTTTATCAGTGATGTTTTGGAGGAAAAAAAAAATTGGATCATAATGGAAGTCATGAAAGGGAAACTAATGCATAAGTATATGACCCATCCACAAGAAAAAAAAATGCTTATTTGAAAGAACTGATTTAGCTACTAATAACTTCTGCTGAATGTTCACTTACATTAAAGATGTTACAGTTCATATACAAACTTTAAATACAAGACTGATCTAAGCCAATATTAGAGATATTACTAAATTAGAGAATAAAACCAGGTAAACCTGTAAGCAAGGAAAGAGACAGTGTCTAATTCAGCAGAATTAATCTAATGTTTTAGTTGCCTGTAGGTCTTTTTCCTTATTATCTGCTTGATCTAAATTATGTAACCCATGAACTTTCAGGGCTAATCTACTTTCTTATTCTTGCTTTTATTTTGTCATCTTTGCAACTTAAGTTTGTGGTTTTGGGTCCTCAGCTGTGTTCTAGTTCATACTAGAGCACTATTAGGAGGTTGTGCTTAACTATTTTACAACTGGTTTTCCTCTCAGTGCTGTGATCCTCGGGGCATAAAAACTTGGATTCTAATAATAATTTTTGAGTAAAATCCAGTGCAGTTAACCTTACCTTGTAACATCTACATATTTTAAAATGCTTTCAAAATTAATTTGGGAAGTGCTCCAGTTAGCTCAAGTACAACTTCAGTTTGTTACCAACATATATACAATTATAACTGTATTTTCTTCAGTTGTTATTTTGATTTAAGATCTGTTGTGAAAACAAATGTTGCTGTGCTTGTTGGTTTTAAAATAAACAGTTTTAGAGTACTTTATGTTACAAATGAATGCAATTGGTCAGACTAGTCCACGTGGTTTATTGAAACTTTTTTACATTGGAACATTTTGGTTTTTACAGTCTTTTAAAGTAACTCAGTAAAGCTTTAATCACGGATCAGAGAAACTCTTAGACATTTCCCTAGAAGTTATTTAACTTTCTGTCTTCGTATCTATACTTCTACCTATCTTAATCATGTCCTTTGGCAATTCCCTTTCCTGCTTTTTTATCTGCCCTTCCTTTGGAAAAGGGTCACTTGCTCTTTCTTTGTTCTTTTTTAGCAAAGATGGTTTCAAACAGCCTGTGGTACGCCCCTGAAAGTCCTGCATTATTTCTTGTAAAATATAAACTCTGTCCCAATGATAGGACAGAGGCCAGAAAATCATATGTAGGTTCTATTCCTGTATCTGCCCTCATCTTGCTCTTGCCTTAGAAAATTACTTGGCTTTTTGATTTTTCCTCACTTTCAAAGTGAAGATAACTAGAATTATCATCTAAAGGGGTTTTTATAGGAGAGCATTTCCACTTGGGCACATTTCCTTGAGAAACTTAAAACTTAAAAGGAGGGGTGGGGGTGGATGAACACCAACCAAGAGCAAACAAACCAACCTTTAAAGCAATGAAAAAGCTAGAATTGTTGCATTCATTAATTACTTTGAGATGAATCCTAAAATATAATGCGAAGACGTGTAAACACAGTGTAAATGTTACTTCACTGTTTGCACATTGTACACAGGACATAGTAATACCCTGTATATATTGTCCAGCTACATTTGTTCCCTGACTAAGGATGGCACAAAGCTTTTAACTTTATATTGATTAAATTCTGTATTGAGCCTTGTCAAAAGCTTTTAGAAGTCCCTGAGGTAACCTGCTTTGGAGAGAAAAAACCCCACCCAAGATTGGATTAATATTTGAATTTAAATATGCATTCTTGGCTCTGAAAATGAACAGTTGCACTGGATACGCTGTCTTACTCCATTGCAGAAAAAGGAAAAACAGATCAAGCTCTAGAGGCATCACAGCTTTATTTAAAATTGTTAGCACCAAATATACGAGAAGAACTACATAGACTCCTGACATTCATAGCCATTGCATCTGAATCAGAGGGCTACAAATTACAAAAACAAGTAAGTATCCGTTGTGTTTAGTGTGGGTAATGGCACTTCCCTATGGTAAAGCTAACTTTTTTTTTCTCCAGAGTTAAAGTATTCTGTTTACTGCCTTCCAATGTGATATGTTTTAAAACAAGTATCAAGATGTTCATCCCACTGATAGCATCCTGTTATACTTAGTCTTTTTGAACACATGGCAAGTAAATCTAGTGCCAAATCTGAGTTCTTCTTTTTCTAGTTTGATAACAGATCGGTGATTGTCAAGACTTGCACAAAGTTCATCTTACAAAATCAGATGTTGTCAAAACCACAAACAGAACTGCTGGCTCAGTTTCTGATGGACAATCACGCCGAGCTTTTCAAGGTAACATTTTCCTTTCCTCATTGGCCTTGTTATTTTAAATGTTCAATACCATGAAGTGCCTCTTTGGAGATGAGAGTTCTGAGGAGCAAGAGTTTAACATTCCATCTGTTACAATGTCATGGTTTAACACTCGCTCGCTCCCTGGTTGCCCTGGGGGAGAGAATCGGAAGAGTAAAAGTCAGGAAAAACTCGTGGGTTGAGGTAAGGCAGTTTAACAGGTAAAGCAAAAGCTGCACATGCAAAGCAAAACAAGGAGTTAATCCATTGCTTCCCATGGGCAGGCAGGTGTTCAGCCATCTCCAGGAAAGCAGGGCTCTGTCACACCTAATGGTTACTTGGGCAGACAAACACCATCGCTCTGAACGTCTTCCCCCTTTCTCCTTCCCCAAGCTTTACATGCTGAGCTGATGCTTTACATCCTGTGATACAGAATAGCCCTTTGGTCAGTTGAGGTCAGCTGTCCTGGATTGTGTCCCCTCCCATCTTCCTGTACCCTCTCAGCCTACTGCTGCCAGGGCAATAGGAGGGGCAAAAAAGTTACAGGCTGCCTAGCAACAACTAAAATACCAGTGGGACATCAAAAAGTATTTCTCATCCCAAATCCAGAACTCAGCACTATACCAGCTGCTATTAAAAAAAGTTCACTCTATGCCAACTGAAACCACAACATACAGTTTAATAGTACAGTCAAATGGGGTGAGAATCTATCTCAGACTATGGAGGACAGCTTTCTGGGAGCTTTACAATCCTTTATATATAATAACCTCTCTCTTTATTTGCATAATTTCTGTTAAGAAAATATTTGAACTATTAAGCAATTTTTATTGAGGCTTTTTGGTACCATGTTTCTGATGGCTCTCCACTAAACTTTTAGGTTTTTCAGTGTCGTTCTCTTTTAGAAGTCAGCTGATGTAATCTGAGTGATACATAAGATGCCACGCTCTGGTCCCCCAGTGTACGTGTGCAACTTTGACAACTCTTAAGAGTTCCTTTTGGTATTTTGATATGTTAACTTCTAAATTAAAGAAAATAAATAGAACCACAAAATATAATGGCCTTTCTATTTAATTTGATCAGTTATCTAAAAATACAGATACATATTTTACTTTTATGGTCTCCTTTATTTACGTACTATCATATTGTCACACATTAAAGATGCAACCTTCTCAGACCCTAAATTGACTTTATGAATTCAACAGGCACATTACAGTCGTGATGCTTTGCTACTGTTTTCCTTGACTATAAAATTTCTCATTAAAACTAGAGAGAAATGAACTGTCCCAGCTGTTGCAAGATAGCTGTAAAATTCTCCAGAGTTATTGTCCAGTTACAAGTAGACCTCACAGAAACGCTGATTTGGTTACATTAAAATATTATTTTTAGTTCTTATACAACACATTGATTTCCACTTCTGACTTCAGCTAAAGAGACATTGGAGATTTTTATTTTTTCTAATTAGCTCCAGTTTTGCTTGAAAGTATCAAGTGGTTACTGTGAGTTTTGTATGTGTTAATATGCAGCCAAAACCAAATGGTTTTGGTTTGGTTTTTTGTTATTAAAGGTTCTGACATGAGGGTTAGGGCTTTTATTCATGATTGGAGATGGAGCCAGATCTGACAAATGAAGTGTACATTGCTTCATAGCAGTGACAGCAGAGTGGATGGTGGCTTGCTCTTTCACAACTGCAGTTGAGAGCCTTATGTATTATACGAGATGAAATCAGTTCAAGGTCTACACTCCTTTATTTTCTTTTTTTTTTCTTCTGTAGTTCAGTGGACAACAATATCTAGAACATCTTGCCTTCTATTTCTTTGGTCATAAATAAACATGTATATATGCTCTTTACCCGAAGAAGAGAAGGCTGAGGGGAGACCTTACCTATGTTGACAAGTTCCTAAAGGGTGGGTTGAAGGAGGATGGAGCTGGACTCTTTTCAGTGGTTGCCAGCAATAGGACGAGGGGCAACGGACACAAGCTGGAACATAGGAAGTTCCATTCAAATACAAAGAAAAACTTGTTTAGGGTGAGGGTGACAGAGCACTGGAACAGGCTGCCCAGGGAGGTTGTGGAGTCTCCTCTGGAGGTTTTCAAGATCCACCTGGATGCAGTCCTGAGTAATGTGCTCTGGGCAATCCTGCTTTAGCAGGGGAGTTGGACTAAATGATGAGGGTCTTGAGGTCCTTTCCAACTCTGACAATTCCGTGATATGTGTATTAGTGCAGTTATTGAGATATCTTGAATGTGTACGTGAATAAATGTAGGCATAGATTCTTTAGCAGTTAATGTTATTTTTAAATTGATTGTCTGAATGCTTTAGATTTTCAAAAATACAGAAGTATTGGTTTTGTAACTTTTTTCTCTGTCGGATTGTATTTTCAGACACCTTTAACTCTTCTGGAACTGACTAGTAGGAGACTTGAGAATTTGCTGGAAGGTCAAGATCCAGATATTGATTCAGGTAGATGATGTGATATGCATTTTTATGTAAAACATTCTATACATGAGTTGACTGTAATTTTGCGTAGACTGTGTGCTTTTATTGGAAGTGAAGCGTTAAAGTGACTACTGGCTAACTCATCAAATAATTAAATTTTCTGCTATAATCAAAACACTGGCCTCTGAATACTAGATAACAAGGATTTTATTAATGATCTACTTTGAACTTTTTTACCAAATAATTGCTTCTGGAGAAATTAATGCAAAATGTGCTTCCTGAAGTGACCTGTTTATAATTTGATTTGTGAGTTTGCTATGATTTTATATTTAGCAACAGCATTCTTGTTTCTGCCACAAGACACCTAACAATTCTCATAGAGTTCAGTAGTTTGGCGTTTCTAATAGATGTCTTGAGCACAGACCTCAATTCTTTAGTGGTTTGAAGAACTCTTTTCCTTTTCTGGGTAAGCACAAAGTTTACTAAGAGCTTAAAACTTACAGAATGGTAGCGTAGCCTAAAAGGAAAACATTTGATGCATGACAATGCCTGTCTTTTGCAGCTCACTTCCTTTACAAGCTAATATTACATCTGGCCTTGATGCCAAAATCATCTCGGCACAGGGATTAAAAGAGTTGGCTTAAATAACTTTAATTTTTCTCTAACTTTTCTCCTTCATCCTTTTGACTTCTGTACTGCTAGTGCATTATGTGCTTAAATGTTGAAGAGAAGCCATTAGGGCACTGAATAACACTAACTTATTATGCTGTTTAATACTATATTTAATACAGTAGCTGCCTGGGAAGTAGATTTAGTACAGAATACTGTCTGTGTTGGGTTCTGGAATTTCTCCATTTTGCTTCCGGTTCAGTGTTCCGAGTATGGCGTATTGTGCAGCCAAAGAGCACAGGGATGAGCCATAGAGGAAGGGGGTGCCTGTCTGCAGTACTCTGGGGGGCTCTGTGACCTCCACCAAGCACACTGAGCAGACAATTGAAGTATGAACCCCATGCTATATTCTCCCTACTAAATTTGGGTGTTTCAATCTGTAAATGCTCTGTACATATCTGTAAATTTTACGTACTTGTTGAAACAACTAGTCTGTCCTGACTGTAAGCACTCCAGCACAGGTGAGTGTGCCTCGTATTCTGATGTCATTTTCCCTTTTCTCGTGGAGGACACAGCAGGAAAATCTGTCCTGGTAGCTACTGACCTTTATTAATTCAGTGAGCTTCTGAAGGGCAGGTGGGAGCAGGAGAGGACCCTGATAAGAAAAGGGGTCTGTTTATTGCAGGAAAGTAATCTTTAGGTTTGCTGGAAATATAAAACACTTAAAAACACCGAGGGAACTCTGGGGTTGGTGTTAATCTAGTAGACCACTTGAAACCACTGGCCTAAAGGACCCACTCTGAAGTTTCAAGAGTTAATCTCTGCACTGGAAGTTGTTAAGCTTTCCCTTTTGAAAGAGTTATCTTTTCTTGATTTGACTCTACTAAACCATAAAAAGTATTTCACATTTGACAGACTCATGGTAAAGGAAGGGAAGGACAGGTCCATGTGAAAATTCTGGCAGCTTGGGTTCCTGCCACTCTCTATGAGCCATAAAAAGATGGTATTTGTACAGAAGGAGTAGTAAGAACTTCTTCCCGTTTTGGCAACTGACCTTTGTTCAACCTGGTTGCTCACTAATGTGTGGAATAGCTGAATGCCAGCCTTTCCTCAGGCCAGAGCTCACTTTTCCAATGATGGGGCTTGAATTCTTGCAGGTCAGTGCTCTACTACGTAGCTTCACAACATTTTTATAGTGGTGAAGTTGGGTGACTCTTGGGCTGCAGTTCCTTGCTCTGCCCTCACTGTGAAGTGCTGCCTCTTCTGTCATCTCTACTTTTGGTGCCCAGAACACATTGAGCTGTATAGTCACCTAAAAGTTCCTGAATTCAGGAATTCAGAGGCAACTGTTTCTCCAAAGTATTTATTCACTTGCATTACCTACTGGACCTTGCTCTGGATTTGATTCACTTGCTGGGAGTCACTGCATCATGACAACTGTGAAGTGTTGCTCTTGTCATGTAGCATTCTTCATTATGTCTTCAGTTTGCAAGAACTATATTGCCTGATTGTAATATAAAATAATCTGTGATAATTGAGATTGTAACACTGCTTTTCAATTGTATTTTTGCAATTAATGTTTGGATGTTCATCCATGCTCAGTGAGGGGCTACGTGTTTCACATTGTCGAGAATTCACGTCTGAACTGGAATATCACTATACCTATGTTTCTGAGCATATTTTAAAATCAGGCTCTTGCATGATGCATTAAACTTAATCTGAACCTCTGATTTCTTACAAAGGCTTCACCTTCTGCCAGCGTGTAACAACTAAAGAATATGAAGATCAAAAACAAGAAACAAGTCAATACCTTCTTGCATTGGTTCAAGAGATAGACCATGACTCCACTATTCCTTTGAAGCAGAAGAAGAAATTAATTAAAGAATTCCGAAAACACCATTCTCTCATCTATTGTGGTGGCTGTAAAACTACATGTGAAGTTTGTACTCTAAATGGTTAGACGTCAATACAGCCATTTTCTTTTATTTTTTTTAAAGGTAGATGCATATGAAAATTGTTCATGATACAAACCAATTTCTTCTTATGTCCTTACATCTTTGGTTACAAGAAAGTCTCAAAATGACTATGCTGCTAAAAAGCATTAATTGTAATTAATGTCTCTTCTAAGAAAATATACTTTAAGTTAGTAATAATGGCACACTGCTTGTGCTGCTTTGAGCTTGGGGATTGGCACTTTGTTTCCTTGTGTCCTGCAACCCCGTGGCTTTCTAGGTGAGCCACGTCTGCATTCGGAGCCGTGCTGGTGTTCATAACCAGTAAGATTTTTAATCTTTTCTATCTGTAGTTCCTAATTTAACTGCAATATAATCTTAAACCGTAGTTTATGACTCCTGTGAGTATTGTAAAAGTGTACAAACTATGTCAAAAACGTTAGGAGCAGGTCAGTGGGTTTTGAATCTGTGGGAGGAATGGTTGATCAGGCTGAGGAGCTGCCTGTGCTTGCTCCTTCCCCGCTCTTGCAGACCGAGGGAGCTGCTGCTAATCTGGTAATTATGCAAAAGCAACTAACAAAAAAAAAAATCTTGAAAAACCTCGAGGAATGATAATCCTCTTTTAGAGCTCTCAGTGAAGTTAATCAATTTATTTTAACATGAGGATACTTTGATAGTGTCCAGGTGTGTGTTATACTTTGCTACTCTTTATAGACACATAGGGCAGAGCTAGAATGAAATGTTTGCCTGTCTCCACAGAGTGCAGGTTAGCTGCGTGTTCACAAGGAAATGTGGATTCAAATCATTAAATAAATATGTAATATCATGTTATAGGGCTTAAATTACTTCCATCTTCATGACAGCTTTTTGATTGTGTATTGGACATAGAAAAGTAGAACGGAGATTGGAAGGGACCTCTGGTCTAGTCCCACCACCCAGCTCCCAGTAGAGTCAATTAGTGCAGGCTCATCAGGGTCTTTTCCAGTGGAGTTTAGAGTATCCTCAAGGTTGGAGATGCCACAACCTCTCAGGTGAGGCTGGTCCAGACTTTGACCAGCCTCTCAGTATTTAAAAAATAAACAAACAATAACACCACAACAAATCAACCCAACAAAACAAACCCCAAAGCAACCAACAAACAAAAAAAGAACCAAAACAAAACCAAACCCCACCTTATGTTTAGGTAGAATTTCTTGTGTTTCTTGTCTCCTGTCCTTTCACTGGGCAGTATCTGGTTCAGTTGTCTTTACTCTCAAGCCTCCTCAAAGCTAAACAATCACAACTCTCAGCCTCTTCCTTCTAGGAGAAATGCTACAATCCCTTGTCATTTTCCTTTCCTGGACTAACTCTGCTCTCACCATGAATTTTTTTTTATTATTGTGAATTATAGTTCTTCGGGTATCTACATCCCCAACTGCTCTTAAAAATGTGTGATCAAAGTTACCAGGATACCAAAGTTTTCTGAAAACAAGCATTGTGTTTTGTTTTTTTTCTTTTATAAATTGAAATGTTACACTGTTAGATATAACAAACTACGTGTACAGGTTGTGTTAACTTGCCTATTTCAAGTGGCCTTATTTAAATGACTTAGCCCTATTAGAAGTCAGGGAATGTAGTTGAAATCTGCCCATGTGTCCCTGTTTCTGCAGTTGTTATTTAACAGTGCCTAGTGTAAAATAACTAATTTTTGGAGGAGGGGAAAAAAGACCAAGTTTCAGCTTTCAGAGGCAAATTTCCTAATTACTAGGCTACAGGGGCAGATATATTCTTTTGCCAGCCCTGTGTTGGGGTCTTGGTCATTCTCCCAGAAAGGGAGCATGTACAGAAGTAGGATATTGAGAACTATGAACAGGAAAGTATTTCCTAATTCATGATTAAGTGCTTCTGGTGTTGAGTAGTGGGAGAATAGGATTTTAGGGTTTTTTTTTTCTTTCTCTCTCTTCAGTCCCTTCACTGGCTCTCACTAAAAACACTGAAGCTGGTAATGGGGAGGGGTGACAACATGGTAATTTGTAGGCTAGACAAACTGAGGTTTGGGGAAAAACTGTGTTTTAAAAAAAAAAAAATCCTTGCACTTTGACTTGATTAGAATTTTCTTGTGCTAATTTAAAGCTGATAATAAAACACTGCATAAAAAGCACTGTATCAGTCTCTCATTTCCTATTGCTTTCATAAACTCAGCACATCCACCTTCGTTGGGGTGTTCACAGCTCTGACTCTTCAAGTACCTCAATTACACTTGGGGCACAGATCGTCACAAAGAACTCTGTCCTGGCAACCGAGCCAGCCAGGTGGGGCCCTCCCAGGCTTCTGCCCTCTACTGTTGCTCTTTCCCCTGCTGCGTGCAGTGCTGCACACCCTGGTGCCACAGGAACAGAGCTTCTGATGCCACCTTGGCTCTGAAAACAGAAATAACAGGTCCTGGGATAGGACACAAATGGGATGACCCAGGCCACAGCTGCAAGGTTTGTTCACCTCAGGCAGCTTCTGATGTCACCTTTTGTTGGAACTTATTTGCTAAGACATCATTGTTTAAACATCGTTTAAAACAAAAAACAAACAAAAAAACACCACAAGCTACTCAACCAAACCCCATTTTTAAAAAAGAATCATTTGAATTATTCTTTCCTCAAAGCCGAAGTATATTTTCAACAGCAGTGGTCACATTTCAATTATATTCCTCTCAGGCTATTCACTAGAATAACCAGAACTCAATTACTCCTTTTCAGGATAGGCAATCTCAAAAGAAACACTTTGAGATGTGTTTAATTGCCATTTAGTTAGAATAATATTAACTTTGTAAAAAAAAATAATAAAAAAAATCTTGATTTCTTCTCACCGGTGCCACACCAGTACAAGCATTCAATATTTTTATTGATTCATGCGTTGAGGTTTTGTGCAATAAGAATACAATGAAGCTATCAGTAAAACATGAGAACATAATGAACTGACAATGAATATATTAGGCTTGCAAAAATTTATTTTTAAACTCTGAAAGTTTGGGATTCTTTCCCAACCCACTTAAATACAGGAAAGCTAAAACACAATCCTAACTGACAGAAAACAGGTTGTAATCCAAGGAATTCCATTCTGCGTAAAACAATAGAATAACAATATACCAACTATGCTACCTATATATCAAATTTCTCTTCACAGATATTGTGTCCATGTTCTTCGTAATCTTCTCTAGTTACTACCATGTCTTCAAAATCATCATTTTCGGAAATGAGCTTCCCACCTTCCCAAGAATAAGTAATAGGGCTGAAAAATTAACAAAGAAGTTGTTACTCATCTGAAAGTTCACTCAAAATACAAGCATGCAGCAATGATTTCAAAGACTTTACTTAGCCATACCTATTAAAAATATGTATTTTTGATTGCTAAATCAAACCATTTAGCTACAGACAAGTTATGAGACAAAGTCTGAAATTTTTGCAGGGATAACTGACTTTGCTTTTTATAAAAACCAAGTGCTTCTTTCTTTGGAGGCAAGTGTGAAGAGGTCACGAAGTAGAGATGTCTTTGTATTTTGCAAAGATAATGATTCATGAATATTTAAAAATGCTCTTTTTAAAAAGTATTATTAAAGTGGGGTTTTTTTTGTACTTTCAAGATAACACTTGTTTTGTCTCAACTGTATACACTCTCTCTCTGCAAAATGTTACTCCTTTCAAATGCCTGAAGTGGCTACATTAATAATGACATGGCAGCATTCAGATGCTGAAAATTCTATTAAGTAAAAGCCTAAACCCTAATCTTGCACGCTTATGGGTCCACTGAATGACAATACTCTTATTTATCTGTTTACAATAAAAAGATTGTAAACCTGAAGATAATTATTTATGTGCTTAACTTTATTAGCCAAAATACAGGGCAAGCAGATAGTCTCTAATTTATTTTGTCTGAAAATATGCTGATTTAAAGCATTCTTCTTTTACAATTTTGGTTCACTTACTATTTAAATTAATCCCTTTACTCAATCTATCTTTTTAATTGGCAAAATAAATCCTACTTTAGAGTTTGTTCTGCTAGCAGGACAAGGTAGCTTGTTCTGTACAATTTAGAACTTACTTTTCAGGAAGAACAACAGAAACATCATAATCAGTTGGAGTAAGACAGCGAACTTCAGAATAAACCCGATCTCTGAAGCCTGGAAAAAGGGTGTTTCCCCCAGTCAGAACTATGTTCTTGAAGAAATGAGGCTGCATTTCTGTAAAATAAAGAAGTAAATCTGTAGTTAGAGAATATATATGTAAAGGGATTTTGTCCAATTTTGTTATGAATTGGAACAGAAGTAAGAAATATGCATGGAAGAATTTTATGTTCATCTGATGACCACATCAGTTAAATACTTTTACTGAGAAATAAAAGAAAGCGATCAATCACCCTCTGTTCTTCATTATTTTTAGAATCTGTCTTTGAAAAACTGCTGTTTTCTTATATTGTCTATTAAATTCCATGTCTACCAACACAATTTCCTTTTCAAAACAGACTGTAAATGATTTTCTTAAGAGTACAAAAAAATAACCTCAATGCTACGATACATATGCTGTATCATAAACCCTATGAAAGTCTTCTTTGTAATAATAACACGAACTCCATGTACTTCACCTGCAAAATGAAAGTTTTAGTGTTACTTCTGACAAACACAGCAGTCAGAAAGGTTTGCGACTTCGATGCTTACATTCTGAGTTTGGTCAGTTTGGTATTTCTCATCAGTTTGATTTTTCTCTTTTTCCAGTAAAGACAGTTAAAAATACAACTAAAACTTAATTTCAAGTATATTCCATCATCAGCGTCAAAGACACATAGGTCACATTAGAAAAGGATGTTGAGAAGAATTAGGTCTACAGCAATTAACAAGAAATTAACAAGAGTAGATACCAATCAATGAATCACCACAAAACTGTGTTTGCCTCACAGAGAATCAGTTCTAGAGTATACTACAGGCACCAGAAGACAGACAGGTTCACCACAACTTAGTAACTGATGTGTTGAGAGTACTAGCTTCTTACAACACTACAGATGCTTTAGGAAAAAAAACAAAACCAAAACAAAACAAAAAACCAAACAACACAACATACACACACTTTTCAAAATAGTTTTAGGTCATACCTTCAGGTAAATTCTGAATAGAATAAACAATGGCTTCAGGAATTCCCATCTCTTGAATACCAATATCTGAAGGATGGAAGAGTATTTCTGGAACAGCAAATCTTTCATTTGCTAGACGAAGTATTTGCTCACCAGTCTTGTATTTTCCACTTAACACCATCTCTTCCCTTGGCTAAATTAAAGACATGAAGAGTAGCCACTGCTTAAGAAAATAAATTACATCCTAGAGTATTCAGCTAATCTTTTTCATTTACTGCAGAAGCAGACAATATTTTCTATATTAAGTAGTATTATCAACAAATCTTTTAAGAATAATAGATGTCCTGGTATTAAATCTGAAATGACTTTGCTCTTATCAACTGCAGTTTTGCCTAAACAAAATAAAATAAATATGCGCCAGAGTGGCCTTAAAATATCAGGCCTGTGGCCAACTCAGTAAATGAGATAAAACAGTTTAACTGTCTTCATTGGTATGAAGACTTTTCAGACTCTTCTATAACATGACTTTGAACCTTCTACCCATTAGGATATTTAAATGAAATTTAGAGAATCTTACAAAAAGGTGTCAAAGCAGAGAAAACATTTTCCAACTCAACTTTAAAAATAACTCAACAATAATGATGCGGGTAGGTTGTATGACAGAGCACAAGCATAGAGAGCTACAAGTATTAAACAATAGAACATAAAATGCTATGCTAGAAGAATAGTATCTAATTTTTATCTCAAGTTTCTAAGAAAAACTTTACCAATTAATGCACAGCAAAGAAAGAAGTTACAATACAGCAATAGAAAAAAGAAAGTCTCTCTAACCTCTCTATTAATAGACTTGTGCTGGTAAACGGTCCAAAAAATACTTCAAAAAACATACTACGATTACCTTACAAAATCCCTTTTTGATTGTGCTGAAATCTGGCAAAACATAATCTACCATTACAGTATTCTCCTCTCCCTTCAATCTGAAAGAGAAGAATGTAAAACACACAACAGAGTAAATCACAAATTCAAAATTCCAACTATTTTATACTGAAGAGACTTCCCTTGATCTAACTGGAAAACTTTCTGATTAAGAGTATAGTTTTATAGGGTTTTTTGTACAAATAGATTATTACGAAGTACCAACTTTTACATGTAGTACCATTGTATACTTACTTGGCAATGTCCATGTCCTTGTAAAAGTCTTGAGAAACATAACACACATCTTCTTTCACTTGATTAATTACATGTGTTTCATCCATAACATGTAGCTGCCTGGAAAAAACAAAAACAAAACACACGGAAGTTTGAGAATAATTAAATCTTAGCATCTGTCCAGAAACCATTACAGTTTTCCACCTGAAATGAACAACCATAGTTTTCAAGTCACAGAAAGCTACTGTCTCAATATTTAAAACTTGTATTCAATTTACAAAAGCATTCCTTGCCTACTGTTTAATATTTTCCTATTTCACAGTTCAATATACAAACATCTACCTGCATTTGCCCAAAGTCTTCATAAAAAAGCATAGCCATAATCCTGCAATTAGTTCTACTAGCAAAGACCTTTATCGAGATAAAGTTCCAAGCTAAATGACCCTAATGGAAAGTTGATCCTATTGAATTTTATTTGTGGTGCTGACAGAATCAATTAGCCAATTGCCTGATGATCTACTGAGACATCTCAGAAAACATGTAAGGGCTTAGATAACCGTGGGCACACAGGTAACCTCAGCAACTTGAAAAGTGATGGCACTTGAAAAACTAACAGCCTAATTCCCCAAAGACCTTAAGCTCATCTTAATTCATCTTCAGCTTAAGCTCAAAATGGCAGCCAGCTTATAACAGACAAAAATCCCCTTCTCCTTTAAACAGCATTTAATCTGTAGTTCACAGAAACAGTATGAACACCCCCACAAACATCTAACATATTTCATATCAGGTCAGAAGACAACTATCAGCGTGCTTTACCTGTAAGAGATGATCTCCTTTAGATGGTTGGTTAAGAGTTTTCCTCCAACATTAATCCTACAGAAAAAAAGTAACACGTGGAATTCTATCATTATAAACTTCAGGCTTAGTAAACAACTCCTTTAGAAAATATATACTGCAGTTTACCTGATGATTGCCTCTTTCTTCTTCTTACTTCTACAATAAGGTACAATGTGTGTAAAAGAGTATCCACTATCCACAATGATACAACACAACTCGGATGGATTATCCCGGAAATACCGATGCGCACTGAGAGCTCCAGCTGAAATACAGAAAATTTCATTCAATTTTTATATGAATATACACTTTTAGTGTTTACACTGATATGAAAGTGTACTAGCCTTATATTTTAAATGCCTTTGACAAACTTCCAAAACCTCGCAACATAATACTACAGCCAACACATAAATTAATTTTGACAGTAGATAAAATTATTCTTTTTCAGGAATTCCAGCCCATAGTCATTTTCCTCTCCTAAAATCCAAGCAGACTGATCACACCACAATTTATCAAACCTATCTAAAGGAGCATTCTATGTCCAACCATCTTTCAAAAGGGTTGTGATGTTACTTCCACCTTCCCTGTAAGATACAATATATTTCGTGATTGTAACACTGCATTTTATTTGCTAATACAAACCAAAACTAAACAAAAAACCACTACCAACACCTGAAAAAAAAAGGAAATATATCAAAATCTTAATGCAAATCTTTGTTGGACTTCCTTAAATGCTATCCTGTTTCAAAATCCATCTGTTATCTAAATCTGACTTTCCTCAGATTTACTTTAATTATATACCATGATACTCTTAAGAAAGTAGTATAAGACTATTGTTGGAATTTCTTTAAAAAAAACAACCAAACAACCAAAACAAATAATGTGTTAGAGTTACATGTACAGTTAGAGTACACGTAGCAGCATATTACTCAAGAGCCAGGACAGAAACAAAGCCATTTCTTTACTATCTTTATATATAAACGTGTGCATATACATGCACCCATATTTATTTATTTACAAGGTTAACCTTCAAAATATATGAATATGAACTACAAGGAAACAGACTCACCATTTACCCTAAGAACTGCTTGAAATTGATATTCTTCAAATAGAATTTCATTCATGGATTCTTGTATTGAACTGAAGTTAAAATAAGGTTCGGTAATAATAATATTGGTATCTACAAAATCCACCTATGAAAAGCACATTAAAATTGTCATTACACAAAACTTAGAAATTAATACTCCATTACCATAATACTTTGCAGCAGTTGAGGATCATGTAAATCTCAAGACATGATTGTCACTTGCTGCATCTGTTTGTAGAAACTCGGCTTAGAAAGTTTCACTTTTGTTGAACACTTCATTAGCAGTAATACAACTTTATCAAATTAATGGGTAAAAACATAACAGAAGGGAACACCTTCATACATATTCTCCTCCTGCAGAACAGTATCCCATATTTTAAAAAGACACCTAGGGGAAGACTACATACTACCCTAAGATACTCTATACTAATCCCGTCGACTACAGAAAGGTAAGTCTCTTCAACAGCTCAGCACTTGCATCACAGTCTTGCACAAAGAAGAATCAATAATAAAACTCCCAGTGACATCTAATGAGGCCAGCAATACATCTTGGACTTTCTGCTTTTACTGGTATTTCACACTCCTTTAGAGAGGAGTTCAGAGGGTTGCTTCAATCACAACTGGATATAGCCCTAAGTGTAGTGCCAGCTGCTTTTCTCCTTAGTGTTCATTCATGAAAAAGAATTTAAAACAAATTCTCCTTGCAACCATGACTAAACTGAATCTAATTCCAAAACTAAAGTGAAAGCCAAGTATCAAAAGCCAGCATTGAATATTTTTACATATGGAGACTAAGATATTTTGAGGCATTCGTTTTTTTTCTCAGGACCATTCTGCCTCCTAGTTGTTACAAAAAAGCCAAAAACTTTCAGAGTATATAACAATACATTTCTTTTAAGAAAAAATACAACGGAAGCCTTACTACACTTCTTGTGCTAAATCCAGTTTGTGTCATAAATAAGAAGAATTAAGTATCAGGTATTTATAGCTTATACATTCAAGTTACCCACAAGCAGCAAATAGGTAGCCAAAGATGGTGCCTTTGGCCTACAAACCCAGCTCATTGCTGTCCTTTACATCAGCAGTTTCTTCATCTCCAAGCCACAGTGCATCCGTCTATAACTGTTATCGTTTTTTACTAACTTGAACTCTTGATTACATTGATGTGAATTTCTTAACATAGATGAACTTACTATGAATGCACACAAGGTCAAAAAATGTAAATGGTTTTTTAATTCTTAAACGAGAGCTCAAAGGAAAAATTTTCTTCAGTTTGTGAAAAAATAAATCCCTGTGACTTCTAATTGAAAGTACTTTCAAAAAGAACAGTAAGCTCACCAGTTCTAATATTAATATTTGATGTATTACATTAATTCTATTAGCAGTATTCAACCTACACAAAAAAAAGCTCTTACTTGGTACATTTCTTTTCCAAAAAGATAATCCCAAACCTGTCTCTGGACATCCCAGTTCACCAAGTAACCCTGTAGGAGGTTGGAAAAAAATTTAAAATATTTAGAAAATAAAATCATACTTAGAAAAAAAACAAACCAAAAAAATTACTAGAAATCAAGTCAAATGACTGACAGACTGGTAATATAAAGAAATTTGAGAGTAAAAATGTCTAAATTCACATTTCGATGCTAAGAGGTGAGTATTAAAAAGGATAAAGAATGTTACTAATATTCCCCTATCAATCTGTCAATTACTACACTACAAAAACAATGCAAATTGTGTTTCCTACATTATTCCCTTTAACAGAAGCCTGTCAGTGTGACCTCGATGCCAGGGAAGGTTATGGAGCAGATGATCTTGCCTGCCATCACACAGCACGGACTGGACAAACTGGTGATCAGGCCCAGTCAGCATGGTTGGGCTTATGAAAACCTGATCAATCTGTCCTCCTTCTATGATAAGGTGAACCACGTAGCGGCTGTGGATGTTGTCTACCTGGACTTCAGTAAACCCTTTGACACCATTTTCCACAGCAATCTCCTAGAGAAACTGGCTGCTGATGGCCTGGAAGGGTGTATTCTTTGCCGAGTTAAAAACTGGCTGGAGGGCTGGGCCCAGAGAGTGGTAGTGAATGGAGTTAAATCCAACTGGCAGCCCATCACAAATGGCCCCCAAGTACTGGGACCAGTTTTGTTTATTATCTTTATCAATGACCTGAATGAGGAGATCAAGTGCACACTCAGGAAGCTTGCAGATGACACCAAGTTAGGTGGGAGTGTTGGTCTGCTTGAGGATAAGAAGGCTCTACAGGGAATCTGGGCAGGCTGGATCGATGGGCCAAGGCCAATGGGATGAGATTCAGCAAGTCCAAGTTCCAGGTCCTGCATTTGGGTCACAACAACCCCATGCAGCCATACAGGCTTGGGGAAGAATGGCTGGAGAGCTGCCTGGCAGAAAAGGACCTGGGGGTGTTGGTGGACAGCCATCTGAATGTGAGCCAGCAGTGTGCTCAGGTGGCCAACAGCATCCTGGCTTTTATCAGGAATAGTGTGGCCAACAGGATTAGGGAAGTGACCATCCCCCTGTACTCGGCACTGGTGAGGCCAAACCTCAAGTACTGTGTTCAGTTCTGGGCCCTTCACAACAAAAAAGACATTGAGGTGCTGGAGTGCGTCTAGAGAAGGGCCACAAAGCTGGTGAGGGGTCTGGAGCACAAGTCCTATGAGGAATGGCTGAGGGAGCTGGGGTTGTTTAGCCTGGAGAAAAGGAGGCTGAAGGGAGACTTTATTGCTCTCTGCAACTACCTGAAAGGAAGCTGTAGTGACATGACTCTGGGTCTCTTTTCCCAAGTAAGTGACAAGATGAGGAAACAGCCTCAAGTTGCATGGAGGTGGGGGGGGTTAGGATGGATATTAGGAAAAGTTTCTTCACTGAAAGGGTCATCAAGCATTGGAACAGTCTGCCCAGGGAATTGGTATTTAGAAGATGAGTACACCTGGCACTTAGGGACCTGATTTAATGGTGGACTGTGCAGTGCTAGCTGCAAGATCAGACTTGATGATCTTACTTAATTGATTCTATGATTGTTAAACTTCCCACTGCTAAATTTGCTTCTTTGATGATACTACACGTAACCCTGCAGTTGGGGCATGTTGTATGAAAACTATTCCTTAAAGCACCAATTTACAATGTAAAACTCAGGATATCTTACTTACTTTCTGAAAAGGGAGAATATAAAAAAGCCCAGAGGGATCTTTAATTTCATCCAGTTGATTTGCCGTGAAGGTTTTCAAGCGTGCAGTCTTTGATCTGAACTGACAGTTGGGAATAACGCTGGAAAAGATCGGGAAGCTTCCTATTCATCACAACACGAGACACATTCCTTGTCTTTACACTACTTTAGTAGATAAAATACTTTCAATAATACTTTTGCTGCTGTGCTTTAGTTCTAATTCATTAATTGGAGAGAGGTACGAGGGGATATCTCTACTTTCTGACGCCTCTGGGAAAGCCAAGCCAAGGCCTCCTGCGCACTGCACCAAAGTGTCGTGTCCCCCCCCCCGCTCCGAACTGACGGTTTAACTGTCCCGCCGGCGCGCGCCGCAGGGGCGGGGCCCAGCACCCGCCGCAGGGGCGGGGCCACAGGCCGGGCCTCTCCCCGGCTGGCGCAGGCGCGCTGGCAGCGCCGAGTCTCGGTGAGGGGCTGAGGGAGCAAACGGGCAGCCTCCCGTGCTCCCGGGCACCGGCGGAGCGATGAGGAGACGCCCGTCCCGTCCTGCCCCGCCCCCTCCCCGGCCGCTCACCTGACGTTCGCGTGGCTGTAGCCGATCTTGGCGTTGTAGGCGCCGTTATCCAGCACCAGCGTCGCCATGCTCCCCACGGCGCCGCGGCCGCCGCCGCCGTCCCAGTATTGATCCGCCACCGCCGTGGATCTCTATGGTTACCATAGAGCGGAGGAGCGGCGCCCGCGCGCGGCCTGACGGGACGCAGGGAGTGCCGCTGGAACCGCCTCCGGCACCGCGCCCGCCCCTGCAGCCAGTCGCCGGCCGCTCACGTGCCGACGGTGACGCTCGCGACGCTGCGGAGGCTATTGGCCAGGCGCGACCCGGAAGCGCTCGCAAACGAGAGGGGCGGGGGGAGCGGAATGGCGTAACCTCCTCCGGCGCCGTTCCCTGTGGGTCCGGTGCGCCTGCGCGGGCAGCCCGCCCTTCACACACACCCCCCGAGATTGTGGGAGGGGGCCGCCGATAGGCGACAGCGGTGGGGTCCGAGCGGGTGGCGCCCTCCCGATAGGGGTGCAGCGAGTACCGGGCCGTTACCGCCAGAGCCCGGGGGGTGCGGGCCCTTCTCCGGTGTATATCGTTATTTTACCGTTGTTTTAAGCGTGCTGTAGTTAACACTCTCTTATTATAAATAGCATAAAAATCAGTGCTGTTGGTATTCGCTGTTAGTGACCAGCTGTTGGTTACGTAAGCCCGTGTCTTGACAACTTCCAGCGGTGGGGGATCCACCACATCCCTAGGGAGGTTGTTCCAGTGATTAATCGTTGCCCCTATTAAAAAAAAATAAAATCCTTGTATCAAGATGAAGCCTCTCCCTGTTGCTCCTTATCTTCCTGTGACAAGAGAGCTGCCATCCTCTTTGCAGTCAGGCTTGAAGTACTGTGATAAGGTCCCTCCTGAGCCTCTTCTTCTCCCGGGAGAAAACACCTAACTCCTCAGTCCCTCCTCATAGGGCAGGTTCTCCAGCCCTTTGATCATCATTTCTATTTGGACCCTTTCCAGTCTGTCCACTTCTTTTTTTTTTTTAATTTGGGGGGCCAGAACTGGCCACAGTACTCCAGGTGTGGCTTGACAAGCACTGAGCAGATCAGGATGATCACATCTTTGTCCCTTCGTGCTAGTAATGCCCCTGCAGATTTGCCTTCGTTGCTGCAGCAGCAGCACACTGCTGACTCCTGCTCAGCTCATGGTCCATCACCACCCCCAGGTCCCTTTCAGCAGGACTGCTCCCCCACTACACAAATCCTGGCCTGCACTGGCTCTTTGGTTACGTGGTTCCAGGTGCCGGATCTTGCACTTGTCTTTATGATGAATTTTGCTTTATGTATACGTTTTACTTACCATCACTGGTATCTTTGTTGTTATTCAATAAAACAGGAAGTGAATTACAGTTTTGTGTCTGTATGAAATCGGTTTTCCTAGAAATACCAGACCTTAAAAATAACTGCTATTCTGCACGATTACTCTTTACACTAACAAATATCAAATGTCTTTCCATGAGCCAGGATGTTCAGTGGAACGCACGGCAACCTGTTTTTAGACCAATCCTCTTTATATGCTTAAGAGTTTCTTAAGGACAGCACCCTTAATCTCCACTTTAGCATATACATTCTGTGGTTCTTGAGGAGAGGTCACAAGGATTATCAAAAGCCTGGTTTTCCAGTTCAGAGGTTTCTGGATTCTTTTAAAGAACACAGTAAAGTGTTGGTTGTTCTCTCTCTTTGCCCACCGATGGGTATAGGAATAGTAAATTTTGGTTTTGTGATCTAAACCCAAAATAGACAAAACGTACAATTGTGACAAATGCTTTAGGTACTCACAGTGTTACAGCGAAACATAAAATATTACTTTTAAAATCATGTAATTGTTGCTTTATCCTTTTATTAGTAATATAAAGTTCTTAGAAGAATAAATTAGGCACAAAAAGTCATTATAGCTATTACTAGCTTTTGTCTTGTGAAATTAAAGGTGAAAGTCAGAATTTAATTAATTACTTTTCTCTCTACTAGATATTAGCTCCATCTCTGTGATGTTTCATCTGTTTTCATCTAGTGACTTGTATTGAATTCAGAGTTAACTTTTGCTTTTTTTTAGTACCTACAGGACAAGTGCCAGGCTCTTAACAGTTCACTTAGGTTTATGTGTAGTGGTTGATAGACATAAATATTTAAAATCTCCCAGAACTAAAGCTGGTATATTTACTGTCATTGCTAACTGACGCCAATTCACATACATATTTATTGAGTTTGTTTACATATTCACTCATACATTGGAATGACACTTCTGATAGTACTTTTTTTTTGTTGTTGACAGAGTACTTAACAAAGTCAATAACATAGCAAGGACACATAAACATAACTTATTTAAATGTCCATAAGGTAACAAACCTTGTGCATTGCCCCTTACAATAGCTTAGAATTGATATTATGTGATGCTTTTTGACTAATGGTCAGTCAGGCTACTTAAGCCTTGCACATCTGCCTTTTAAGACAAATCCTTCATTATCTTTTTCATTATTCATAGGAAGCCATTCCAAATTTCTCATTCTGCAGTATGAAACAAAGCACTCACTGAAAACAAAACAGAACTTCTTAGGTCACATTTTTCTTTTCCCACATTTTCTACTGCTTTACTTAATGGGAAAAACAAAAGAATATTTTTGTTAATTTTGTGACTTTTGTGCTTCTGAAGTTGCTTGGGTTGTTACATTTTTGGTGGTTTTTTCTGTCAAGTCCATTCCAGTTCTTGCAGTTCAAGGAATTCACATGACCACATGAAAAGTCAAACTAAATCTGCACACCCTATAGAAAGCACACAGCTGCTTATTTGCTCTGCTCTGTGAGCTCTTGCAGGCTCAGAACAACCAAATAGTGCCAACTACAGAATTTGTTCATGGATTTAGCATCCATAAATGTAACACCACACACCTTTCTTTATCTAGGTGATGGTGAAGGGCAGGCTGGTGGATGAGATGACTGCCTCGTAAGAAACTCTGAACATCCTTGGGTTCTTGGTCTTCTGTTTAATGGAAGGAGTTCACAAATAGGCCCTAGAAATTACCTATGGTAAATATAAGCCAAAATTCTTCTTTGAGATCATTTTAGTATCCTAGATAAACTCACAAGAAGGGTTCTTTCTTGGTGACATGAGTGCCAGCTGCTCTGTATGGGCGGGAAGCCAGGAGGTGAGGAGAATAGTGAGTCCCACCACGCTCAGCCTGGGAGCAGGGCAGGCAGGAGTGGAAGGACAGCCCAGAGCCCAGGTCATCAGGCAAGTATCTGAAGATGAAGCAGGTCTGAGGTAAAGCACAGAAGTCAACCCTCAAGTCAGGGTCAGGATCAGGTCTAGTGGGATGAACCAGGGCCAGAAATAGCCCAGGGATCACCAGGGAGGTCCATAGTGACCAGGCAGGCCTGAAGTCAAGGTGAAAAGTTGGTGGGTCAGGGTCCAGATCAGCAGGACCCACGACAATACATGTGGTGATCTGCCACTACAGTCACCCCTTCTTTTCTTCTCCTATGACACAGTTTCTCCTCACTGGATGGGGAGTAGTTGTGGTAAATCAGGAGCAAAACCCCTTGCTTGCTAGATGAAGAAATCCCACATACCAATGTTTATAAGTGGAAAATAGTCAGGAAGGCTAAGCCACTTCTTCCTCTTTGTGGTTATTGTATTAGGGTGACAGCTGATGACACAATTTTCTTCACAAATAGCTCCCTTGCTTTGGTTACAGCAGGTGTCAGTCTTTGGGACTTTGTATAAAGCACCATTTTTACATAGCAGTGGTCTAATTATCATGAACATAACAGCAGAAATTGATCTGCCTGCAAACATGGGACTGTGACTTGGAGAATCAGTCCAAAGTCTTAATAAACATAGTCTGGGGATATCCTGATATTAATTTGCATCAGGCCATAAAATTAAGTGTCAGATACTCCACTTGAACCAAGGGATAAGCTGGGCTCCTTATCACATACCCTTCTAATTTCCTGGGGTGGAGAGTGATCTATGCATTTTCCTCTGTTCCTCCATTCAGTGTGTACCAGATGGGAGAGAACATGAGGTGATGATTCAGATCAACCCTGCCAGAAAGGAGTATTTATGGTTTCCAGTTCTGACATCAATGAAGAGGCTCTAGACTTTCCATTTTCTGCTAGAGCTACACTTGCAGGAACCTTGAAAGGGAACACACAACATGCGTCCTGCTTTTTTTGCCCCTCATATTTTCTTTCTTTTTTTTAAAGATGGTCCATCGTTATGGCGAACAGTTTCTCAAAAATACTGGTAGATTTTTTTTCTGGTTGAGAAATTTGATCTTAAAACAGGAATAGAAGTGTTAGCTTCATACACAGCTCATTTCCACTTTATAAGTCCCTTTAAAGAATATAATGAGGTCAGTATTACACAACTGACTGATTTTTAAATGCCTGGAAAAATCAATTGAAAATGTTCATCTCCTGGCCTTTCATCTGTTATTACTTCGTAGTTCTGACTTAAAGGTCCTTAGGGTTTTGGTTCATTGCATGTAAATTATTAATCTGTTATGTATATGAGAAGCGAAGAAACTAGTATCTGATGTCTTTCCTCTGCAGCTGTAGACTGTATTTTAGAGCCAGTGAGCCTTTGTGCAGAGATCACGTCTGAAAATCTTGCTAGTCTTACAACTGTTAATTTTTTTCTTTTTTTCCAGCAGTTAACACTACTATTTAGGGTACTCAGTGGCCTACCACTGAAATTCTTCACGATACTTTTCCTGAATGAGGGAGTGCCAGAGAAGGACAAAGTTATTACCAGACATTTATTTTTCTAACTGACTTGGAATTTTTGCTACAGCATCAGAAGCCAGTCTCTTAAAATTAAAATAATCTATAGGCGTTATACTTGTCACAGATACCCAGTGAAATGTAAACACCCGGAGAACACCTGGAGTGATTTTGGGGTTCCCAGGTGGAAACAAATTTGAGAATTGCTTTCTGTAGCTGGGAATAAGTATCACTTATAAAAGAGTGATACCTTTTATAAATGCCTCACTTGGGTAAGCAAGGTGAATTTATTATGAAAGAGCTAGAGTAGCAGAGTTTACCTGAAAAATTTCAAGTAACTTAAAATATTGCTTCTGTGAATGCGCTCTGCCAGCTCCAACGCTGGGGAAGAGCGTGAGGTGCAGGTATTAACACCAAAGTACTAACACACGTGGGTAATAACGCGTTTTATCACGAGGAATTCTTGCCACATACTAGATCCATTGTGGTGGTGTTGTTCCCCACGGGGGACGCGCTCTACGGGCGGGAGGAGGGATGGGGTTGCGGGAGGAGACGCTGTCAGAGAGTTTTGGAGATGGAAAGGCAGAAGAGGGAGGAAAGCAGCAGCAGGCGGCGGAGCACAGGAGAGCCCTGCGGCCTCGGGGCGGGCAGCGGCTGCGGGCCCTGAGGGGGCTCGGGGGGGCCGGCGGCGATAACCAAGCAGCCCCTGACTGCGGTGGGCACCGGGGGCGGCCCCTTCCCGGGGGTCTGAGGACTGAGGGGAAGAGACCCCTCCCCCTGCCCGCATCCGTCTTGTCAGAGGCTGCTGCGTTCCGCTCCGGGCGGTGGCTCCGGGTCCGGCCCTCCCCGTTGCCGCCCCCGCCGCCCGTCACTAGGCGATGCTGCAGCCAAGATGGCGGCGGGCGCCGAGTGAGGGCGAGCGGAGGCAGCAGCTCCGCTCCCGGAGGTCTCCCCGCCTCGGGCAGGGAGAGGCGGAGGGATGAGGCGCGTCCCCGGTCCCGGCCGGTCGTCGTGAGGGGCGAGGGCCGGCAGTCACCATGGCGGGGATTATCAAGAAGCAGATCCTGAAGCATCTCTCCAGGTCAGTGGGGCGCCGTACCCCCGGTAGACGGGCGGGCTGTGGCGGGGGGCGGTGGCAGCTCCCGGCCCCGCGCCTCCAGGCGGAGAGCGGCCCCCGGAGCCTGCCGCGGGGCCGGGGGTACCGGGCTTCCTTCAGTCCGCAGAGGGGGGGAGCTGGAGCCGCGTCCTCGGTATGACTGCTGGAGGCGATGGGGGGCGGCCGGCGGTGACAGCCACCTCAGCGGTCACTAGTCCCATCGCTCGGTGCCTGGCGGCTCGGTTTTGGGAGTCACCGAGTGAGTCACCGCCGGGCTCCGGTCGCTTCTCCGCCAAGCAGACGGCGGCCGCCCCCGCCGCGCAGCCGAGCGGAGCGGAGCGGAGCAAGGCGGGGGTTACCGCGGCAGTGGGCCCGCGTTCCCCCGCCTTCCCCGGGAGGCAGCGGCCCAGCCCCTCGGCGGGGGGAGGCCGAGAAGGTGTGTGAGGAGGAGGGCGGAAAAGAAAGGGGGGGCAAATCCCAAACACCGTCGTAATTCGGGAGCGGGTTGCGTGGGGGGGGGGGGGAGGCTGCGCAAGCCGACCCGGTCTGCGTGGTGGTGTCTGGGGGTGCGGGAGCCCGGGACATGCCCTTGCGGACACGGGAGCTCCGGCAGCCGCAGGTGGGGCCGGGTAACAAAAGAGATGCGTTCCGGTGCTCGCCGAGGGATGAAGTAACTTCGGCGTCTGCTGAGTGACTGAAATCGTATCCGACGTGACTTGTGGGTTAAAAAAACAACCAACTATCCCCCTCCCTCTCTCTGTAAAATTTTGTACCTGTCAGCGTTGTATGCTTCAAAGATGGAAAAACTACAGAAAAGTACACAGTCCGATGGACACAGTTTTAAAAAGCTAATTGCATTTCTCCCATTTTATGAAGAGAGATGAAAACCTGTTAGGTACTTGATCTGTCGTGATCACATCACAGTGTTGTAATTCTTCAGAGCTTACTTGTATAAATTAAAACATATAACCTGACATATTGGTCCCTTATTTGCTCATTTTTTTCAAAATCATTTATTCTAATTTTGTGTGGTATTTCTGAAAGGTGTATGTTTTCATCAGTGCTAATAGATAGAGAAAATCAAATGAAAGAACAGATTGTCATTTGACTAATCTGTTGATGATGCACAAGAAAAACAAAATTCTCATTCCAAATCCTTTGCTAGCTGTCCACTGAAGGTGATGTATGAAGCAGTAGTAGAATAATTTTTTTTGCTCCATCCTACTTACGAGTTTTGTAGCTGGGAATGCTGGCAAAGAAATCTTGTCTTCATGTGAAAGTAACTGAGCACTGTGAGAATGGAAATGCAGTAGGAAGATGTCATCAGCCTCAAGTCAGTTTTCCAAACAGAAACTGGCATGGAATCACCGGACTTAAATGACAGACACAGCTCACTCCCTATAGTGCCGTTTAGCAAGCTGTGTGGAAAGAGAAGTGAACTCTGACCCCTGTGCTACAGGTTAAAGTCTAAAATGTGTCTCAGAACTGGGTATGAGTGATACGAGCTGGTTTTCTGTCTAGTTGTTTCGAATGTATAGTTATAACGAAGTAATTTTTAATGTTGATAAATCTATGTTTGCTTTCTCGTGTGATGTGATAAAGCTTATTCAACAAGACTGTGTCAATTGATTGTGACACATTTTGTCATTTTTAAAAAGCTTATGGGATATGTCTAACAGTCTGAGGTTTGCAGGTTCAAGTTGAGTCTCACGATCCACACTGTTGACATTAAAAGAGCATGTTTGCTATGTAAAATATATTAGACAATATATTGTCTAATAGCCTCTTATTGTGGGTGTTCTTAATCACATGATCAGATAGTATCTTTTCTCCTTGCAGGACTGGTGCTTCATTGGTACAGCAGTTTGTTACACAAGAAAATAGAGTTCAGGTGACAAGCACCTGTAAATCTGGTGGCTTTTTACATTTCAGGAACTTGTTTTTCCAACAAAAGCGATAATGTTTTTCTTAATTTCAGGATGTTCTTTAATATGTTTTATAAGAACGTGATTAGGGTAGCCTTCACACACTGTTCTATTTCAGTCTGGAACCAAATACATAAGGAATTTCCTGTAATACAGAGGGTGCCAAAAACCACTTTTACTTTGTACTCTTATTACTATATTGTTTCCTGTTCTACAATTTTTATAGTTCCTCAAAACTGATGCCTGTTTGACACTTTCAACACAGCAGGTATAAGTGGCAGGATTAAAATGTACTGGAAGAAGCCCGTATATAATAAAGGAAAAATGGAAAGAATTGTCCTGTAATCTCAATATCCTTTCAGTTTTGATTGTTGTATTTCTCTGCATGTTTCAACAAAGCCAAGTCTAATATGTACTTCAAAGAACAAATAGAAGAGGTGAACTTGTACCTTCAGTTACAGAAAAGTACTTTTGCCACAAATCACAGAATTGCTGAATGCTTGAGGTTGAAAGGGGTCTCTGTCCAGCTCCCCCAAATCATTGTTGATTTAGCAATATTTGCTATGAAAATTGCTGCAATATCTGTTACTCGCATGTTAGCAGTTTTCATCTTTCTTGCTCTCTAGATACTGTATATGCAAATTTTAAAAGTGTTGTGTCATTCAGCAGCATAGTTTCCATTTAGCAATTTACAGTGCTTTTAGATCATGAACTGATATGGCCACTGGTGTTGTGAAGGAGCCTTAGGAAAATCTTTACATAGATATGAGTCTTTAAGGTCTGAGAAAGAGAAGATGACACCCAATTTGCGTTGGGGAATGGTTTTGATATCTAAGTGACTTTTTACCTTAGTAAAAGCTTTCCTTATTGCTGTGTTACAGCTTAACAGTGAAGGTAGCAGAGTTTATTTATTCAGCTTGTAACTAACCTGTATCTCATGTCAGGATCTGGTGATGTCTTTTAAAAACTCTTAAAGCTATATCCTCTCTCCTCAATGTGCATTGCTCTTCTCCAAGGCTATGGAAGAAAGTGAGAAGGAGGGAAGGGGGTGGGAGGGGAAGGAGAACAAAATACATTATTTTTGTTGTTATTAAAGTTATGCAGTGCTTGGCGTAGGATCTGAATCTAAAACTAACTGCTAAGCTGAAGAGATGAGTTTGTCATTTGGAGACTTGAATTTTTGTCATTTCCATAGTGTGTTTTTTGTGAATGTGGATGGTGGAGTGTCTATTTCATAATATACCCCCAAAATTAAACAAGTATCTGGATGCTGGCATCTTCCTTTACAAAGGTAGGAATGAGACACTGTGCCTTGGAGTCTTCTGTTGTGGTGGTGTGATCCCTTGCTTTTGCTGTCCAGGTCTTCCCTGGTGAACTGAAACTTGTTTTGAATCTTCATATGTTCTGTTACCTGTTTTCAGGAGTGAGAGATTTCTTGTTGAAGAACGCCTTTTACTGCAAGATTTTCTGTGTATTCCTCTGCTATGATAATAGCAGATACCCTTCAGTGTTACTTCATTTTCCTCAGACTTTGTAGACAAGCGTATGAAACATTTTTCAGCAGGACTCTAGATTGCACAACCCAAGTTCACAATAGTGTTCCTGTTATAACCATCCACCATAGGGATTTGAATCTTGAGTTGTTTGGATCCAAGGTATCGACAAAGATTAGGTATTACTTACACAGACTTGTATAAGGACTTTTTCGGGTTGTTTTTATTTTTGGCTTATAGTATCGCTGACTGAAATTCCTTTTCTAGCTATTGAGCGGTCTAACTGGATCTTCTGTGTAAGTATCTGCAATATCCCCACCTTTCTGTGGAAAACAGAAAAAGTTTTGCTCATCAAAATATGCCTAAGAAGCATGAAGAACAGCTTACAAACTTTGCCTCTACCTTAGCCCCACTGAATATGACATTCTTCATCTCAGTTAGATATTAGCTCCTTAAGCTTACCAATGATAACACATCTTCAACTTTAAAAATCCCATTCTTTGTTTGAATCTTACTTTCTGTTTTCACAAAGAAAACAGTAAGAGGTTTAAAAGTGTTTGGTATGGCAAAACCCCAAATTGTTCTCAGTGTGTGTCATTAATGTTCTGCCTGAACTTAAACCTTCTTTGCTTTTGCTCACCTGAGGCAATAGATGTAAAAATACTATGATTTCAATAAAAGAAAATTGTGGTAAATTTTGTGACAGTAATTTGACCCTTATAACTGGGAAATCATTCTGAAACACATGAAGGTTAGTTTCACAAGGAGTAGTGTGCTATTTGTCTGGATATGAGGAGTCAGCTGATTCTGCTATAAAGTGATATCCTACGTCATCTAGTACAACTTCATTGATGCGTGTCCTACCTAAATATTTGACCTGCCTATCACCCTGCTTTTATACCAGTAAGACATGCCTGCTTAGTGAGATGTTGCCAAGTGAGGTGACTCCTTTTTAGGATCTGCCAGTATAACTCCTTTATTTGGCCAGAACGGGCATGTTCCTTCCTGTAACCAAATGACCAAAGTTGTTTGGACGAACACTGAAACTTCTCCTAGTAGTGGAAAAAGTAGAATTTTTGCTTGTTTACAGTTTTTTTATATTCTACTTCTGTGTCACTTCCAGTTTTGTGAAAGTTATCCAATTATTTTAGCCAGCCAAAGAGCACAAAGTTTATACTTTTCTTAGAATAAGTGTAAAACAGCTTCTCTCTCTGCTTGTACTCAAGATTTTACAGAGTGTATTCTATGTCGCTGGCTTTATTGGCTTGTGTAGTATGTGGGGAAAATTGCAAAACGCAATGTAGACATAACAATCTACATTGTTCTGGATTAATCTATGTTGAATCTGAATACTTATGGAAAGTGTGAGCGTAATGCCTGTTGTAAACACATGCTACTGCACCTAGTAGAAGAAGGAGTCTGAAAAAGGACAGGTAGTAAAGCAGAACTGCTTAAGATGGCAGAAAAGAATGAGGAGAAAAGGGAATTTAAGAAATACAGGATTATAATGAAACTTTAAATTGCTCTATGTTTGTAATTCAGTACTCTTTGTACTCTCTGTATTTAAGTGGAGACTTCATGCCAACAGTTTTTTCTGTGTGAATGTGTTGGAAGTGTTCTGATGACCAAAAAGGCATCGATAAATGTTTTTTTTTTCAACAAAAATAAAAACTTTCTTCTATTTCTGCCAGTAGCTTCATGCGTCATATTGCATTTTAGGCTTCTGTAGCAGAATATCTTCCAAAAGGCCAAACTGAAATTGCTGAATTGTTTTATGAAATTATAAAAGTATTTTGGAGACAGACCAGCAATCATATTTGCTTGTGGGGGAACCTGGGTTTCTCAATTTGGTAGCTCCCACAGGAGTTCTTCTGTACACCTTTGTGGAGCTGGTGCTGATGGCGATTCAGATCTCTTCGTTTTCTCCTCTTTTCATGAGAAGAAATTGTAGAGGAAAGTAAGAAAAGAACTCCACTCAGCTGGCTTTTAGTACTTCCAGGCTCCCCTGCGTGGAAGTAGGAGCTGTGCTCTGTGTAGAGCATGACCTCAGCACAGATTTTGTGGCAGCTCTGCCATGCAGCTCACTATATAGCTTGAGAATACCACAGCTTTTATTTTATTAGAGAAGTTGGCTGCTTCTGTTACCTTGAACCTTGGGATCCAGCTACGCAGCAGTCTGGAAGTTATGGGGTTGCTTACTTGGCTGGGGATCTAGACACCTGAGAAAAATAATCATTGGTAAATAGGCATCTATAATTCACTTGAGTGAATCTCTTAAACTCTGTTCAAATATCCCACCGTACCACCTACCAAGGGCACTCTCCAAATGCTTGGATTTTATTGTACCCCAAAGGGTAAAAGTGTAGGAATTAATTATATTTAGGCTGAGGCATCTTTTCAAAGTGAAGAGAGTTAACAAGATACTATTTTTTTTAAATTTAAAGATTCAGATTTTTAAATTTTGAGAAGCTTAATGTACTAAAATTAAGGGGCAATGGTTTTAAATTGGAAGAGGGGAGATTTAGATTAGACACCAGAAAGAAATTCTTTACTGTGAGGGTGATGAGACACTGGAACAGGTTGCCCAGGGAAGTCGTGGATGCCCCATCCCTGGAAGGGTTCAAGGCCAGGCTGGATGGGGCTTTGAGCAACCTGGTCTGGTGGGAGGTGTCCCTGCCCATGGCAGGGGGGTTGGAACTTGATGATCTTTAAGGTCCCTTCCAACTGAAAAGATTCTGATTCTAAAATTTCATAGTCTGCAAAATCAGAATGTCAAATGTGTGCAGGTCTCTAGCACCACCCCAAACACAAAAACAAATCCAAGAAGTCCTGTTCCATCGTTATGTCTGTGGAGTCACATTTCCCAAGTGTGAATTTTGAATAGGTGAGGTGGAGACACTGTGAATAGAAACAAATAGTGTGGGCTGAGAAGTCTCAGGTTAAACAAAACAAAACTGAAAAGTTACATCCCATTTGAAAATAAAAACCTCTTATGCTGTGTGTCTGGGCTATTTTCCTTCTCACATTCCTAGTATACTTACTGAGTATCTCTGATTTGGCTGTATTATATAGACCTTTTCTGCATGATTAAAACTTTATCCACAAGATGTTCATTAAACATGGCTACAGTATTGTAGTATCCGATAACCAGGGATATTCTCATGGGAATCTTGCATTTTACACAGGTCTACTTCCTTTTTAGTTCTATAATGTCGTGATGTGTAATAAACTGTTGTAACTGCGGTTATCTTTTGTAGCTAAAACTCTCTTACATTATTGTATCACTCCTTTTTCCCTTTGAACTTGATCCCTTGTGTGTCCCCTGTGTCCCGTTCCCTGCAGCGATCCCAGCTGGCTCTGGTGGAGATTGGTTTGCTGCGAATACCCTTACTACCAAAAAGAGTACCAGAAGCTTCTCAGAAGCCGTGGCAACTGACCACTTGCTTTCACCAGGAATAGGGGCCTTTTGTCTGAATACCTTGCCCTCAGGTAACTTCCCCTCTCCCACCTTTGTAGAGTTAACTGTAAGAGGTGGTATGCGTTTATATAAATTCGGGAGTGAAATGAGCTCGTAAAAATGTTAATTGGGTTTTCTCTCCCTTTGTTTTTGTAACTTAACAATTCTGCAAAAAATAATTGTTTGCTATGCAGCTATGTGTTTTGGTTCTTTGGGGTTTTTTTTTTTAAAGCTCTAAAATAAATTTGCAAAACTGGTTTGTGAAGTAAGTCAGCGACACCATTATAAACATACCTTTATGTGTATTTTCTAGGTGTTTCTCAGTATCTTTAAGCTATTTGACATTTGCTGCTTATCGTTTACATTTGCTTAATTCCTTTTCATAACTTGATGTTTATCATCTCTGTATTGATAGACTTTTGAGGAATTGGTCAGCTTTTTACATAGTCTACCTAAGAGAATAGCCGACTTTTTTAATAATTAAAATAGTCCTTGTAGTTAATGTCTTACTGAAAAATATTATTTTTGTAATGCTAACTGATCAGTTATCACAACAAGATGTCTGCTAATGTCATATAAATAAATGATGCAGTTTCCAGAAGACAGATGTTGTCATGCTATTACACTGCACCGATGTTTCTTGATTTTAAATTTACAAAATTATTTTTCGTTAAGTGGCTCTTCATTGTGTTGGGTACAGAATGCTGTATTTTGAGTGGAATTTAATAGGTATCAAATATAAGCAAATTCTCAAAATGTTATTTTTGCCGCCTGTAGGGTGGAAGTTGCATTGGTTGCTGCATATGGTTTAGTATATTAAGGATTTTGTGTTATCTTGTACTCAACTATGCATTAAGGTCTGTTGAGCACAGAATTCCCATGTTTGAAACAAGTTTTTTTGGTTTGATAATATTGACTGTTTCTATGCTTGTGTAAGTGCTATGTGAAAAGCCTCATGGGATAGAGCAGCTACTAATGGTCTGTGTGAGGATGTATCATAAAGGAAAGAGAAATTGCTTGAGCAATATTTTGCTTGCAAGATGATTATCATTCATGCAGTGTAAGCTCCTCATTTATGCACAGTGCTTGGCTATGTCTGCGCAGATCTGCTGCATGACACATAATTAGATAATAGCCATTGATGACAGCAGCTGTTTCAGTTCTGCCTGTACCCAACGAGCAACCAACACAGTTTTTCCAAATAGAAAGAAAATAATTTCCTGTATACATTATTACAGAATTAACTAGGAGAAGCTTTATATACTGTCAAGAGAGTTGGTGGGGACGTCAGTATTTGAGACAGTATGGAACGGGTCTTATAGTGAATGGATGAGTGTACAAAGCTGTTTTAGGAGCACAGCCAGAGTAGGAGTCCACGCTGAAGTCCTTCTGTGTCATGATGAAATGGAAGCAATTATTTGGAATGCATCAGCAAAGCAGATGTACTATCAGCGCTGCCCCTCCTAGGATGGGAGAGATAAGGGGGATGGTGTGGCACTGCACCAGACGTGTTATTCAAGTATGGGCTGGTTGTTGAGTCAGGGTCCTAATCAGTGATTTACCTGGAAGGGAAGATCTGTCTTTAGACTATAATAACTAAAGGCCTGATGAGCATTAGATGGTTCAGGTCCTGTATAGCAGCTTGAAAAGTCCCACCTGACGCTGTAGGATTGTAGGTAGTGTTTTGGACTTGTCTAGAGTGATATAACTCATGGCCAGCTGAGAGCAGTAGGTCCAGGCCGGGTGTGCAAACAGAGGAATGCCCTGTCCTGCTCCAGAGGGTTGGCTTGTGAGCACCTTCACAAGATGATGCTCAACAGATCATGCAGATCCTCTCCATGCAGGCCACACAGGGTTCTCCATGTTGCCCTCAGCTACTAAATATACACCTGGCAACTCCACAGAAGTTCAAGGTGTGATTAAATAGAGCATGCAGACATTCATCAGGGGTGGCCACATTACCCATGGGTAAAGGGGTAGCTGCTGCAGTTGGTATTGCCATTTAGGAGTCCCCTGTGATTCCCTGTAGCTCACAGAATGAGGGGATGGTAACCCTTGCAGTTCATCTACTGATAGGGGTTTCTTGGGAGGAAACTGCATGGTATTTGGCAATCCGTGCGGGACACAACATTACTGATACACATGACTTCTGGATAAAGGCTGAGAGGAGCTTCTCAGACCACCAAAGTTATGTTGGCTATAGACTTGCCTACTGGTTACCCAGTGGTGGTGGGATTTTGCAGTGTTGTGGCAATGCTCCCTTCCTGGTGCAGACTGCCAGAGTGCCATTGTTTGTGGGAGTTTTTTTTTTCCATAAGTATTAAAATTTATACTCACAAACATTTATTTTCGATTGAATGTACTGTAAATATTTTTAAATAAAGAACTTAAGTGTTTATGTGTCAGAGTGTATGTGGTTAATCCTATGATGTTGTAGGCATAGCAGGTATTACAAACCCTATCACAAATGCCTTGTTTTTTTTCTTTTTTCAATGCTTTTGATTGATCAAATGCTTTGATTTTTTTGAAGCTTTTGATTTTGATACTGTGTTCTAACCTGATGTTTTCATTGGCATGAAAATGTTCTGCAATGAGTGTTTCCCTTTATTGTGGGTTTATTTTTTTCAGAAATGGATGTAGTGTCCAAGATGAGGGAAAGCCGTTATACTACTTACCTTTTTTTTTTTTTTTTTTTTTTTTTTTTTACATAGAAGTACTTTAACCTTCGTGTATCCCAGGCAGTTTTTCATCAATTGGCTTTTACCTTCCAGCTTTATTTTCTAAAGATGTATCTTTCACTTAGAACCCAGTAGTTTCCATGAATTGTATCTTCACATGTTTAGTATCTTGCATATCAATGAATCAGTGCTGCAAAGTCATTTGTTAATATCTTGAGTTTCTCAAAAGGTCAGTTTTCTGTGGACTTGATGAATGTGACTTTAATGTTACCTGTCAACTTTTACACATTGTAACTCAGCCTCTGGAGCTAAAAGTAATTTTACTCCAAATCTTACATAAACCATAGATAATGGTTTCTTGCTGGTTGAAATACTACTTTAATATACTTGCATTAAATTTAGAACATCTCAAGGAGAGCCAGGAATCACTCATAGGGTTTGTTACTTTGAGGTTCAGCAGCTTTTTCCACGGCATTACTAAATATGTTCAGTTATTCTGGATTTCTGCATATCCTTTGGACAGACTAGATATTGTTGCTCTTGCAGTCTTCTGACCAATTTCTACTAACCTTAAGCCTTTACTGTACAGTTAATTTTTTAGCGGCTTTTGTGATGATTTTTGGTTGAAGTTTTTTAAAATACCAAGAGAAGATAAAAGTTGCTTGATTCTAATCTTGTTTCATAGGTATAAAGGATGAAAATAGACACCTTTTGCAGAAGTTTGGGATGTGTATTTGGATTTTTTCCCTGGTCTATCACACTCATGCAAAATTTTCCTTAATGCCTTAGTCTTTCAACAGAGATCAATCAATTGTTGCATTTGGAAAGCCTGTCTTTATTCTGTCTGTTCTTCACTTAACAGCAGCTAAAGCTTTAATCCTCTATGACTGTAGTCTCTCTCACCTTTTTTCTCTCCTGTGATACCTGGATCAAGAAGGGGATGCTACTAAGAACTGTTTTGTCGGCTGTGCTTAGTGTTACTGGTACTTAGAGCTGGTTTTTAACCTAGGGAGTCTGTCTTTGTCTCCTCTAGGACTTGCTGCCATCTAAATAGGTCTAAGCATTGTGGTATTTTGGATGACTTAACTCATGATGTGCTGCCATGGGTAAAATGTATAGCAATGCTCCTGAACTCAGTATTTGCAGGTGATGTTTTGTTCCTGAGACACTTATGTTTCTTCTGACTGCAGGAAAGAAAATAGGAGAGAGGAAATGGTGATGTTGCCTGCATACATTCTGTTTGCTGTGGCTTTTGCTTTTTTTTTTTTTTTTCCTTATTTAAAGGTGGGAGGGATTTAGATTGTTTTTCAGTTATTGAAAATCAGCTTTGGTTTGTGGTATTACACTGGATGTGTGGAACTTGTAATGATAAACATTCTGGTGACTCCAGTGTTTTGTTTTTGTAGCAGATTTGACAGAGTTAGTTTTGTTCCTCTTCTCTTTTAACACAAAGTCTTAAAATTTCAAGTAGTACAGTGAGCAGAATGACAGTAGACCTCCTCCTCTCTGTTACCTAGGGTCACAGGAAGCCAGTACCTCGCTCAGAAACTCAATTGAAAAAAGACTGTTTTTCTTGCTTCAGTAACTGTATAGAGTTCCTTAGTGATCTAATAACGTGGTTCAGCCAGGTGAAACAGTTAAAAACCACATCATCCTTCTGTTCTATTTCTGCTGTTTTATTGTTGATGCAGTTGCCAGTGCCCTGTAGTTCATACTTCCCTTTTTCAGAGCCAGTTTTGAACCATATATCTTTTTAAGGAGTTGTAGTTCATAACAAGAAAATAAGCAAAACTTGGCAAATACACTGATTTAGTAGTCTGTCATGATTAGAACATACATATAGAATGGAAACACAGAAGGGATTTTATTTAAAAAGCAGGGGATGCATATAGTAGAGCCAGGTGGAAGAGTTTTCATGTTCCGCAGGTGTGCAAAACAGCTGAGAATCCTGTGTCCAAATGAAATCCAGACCATCACTTCTCTGTCAAATCCAGAGGTTGGAGTTTCTGTTGACAAACTTGTCAAGTCATCTGGGATTTTCTCCAAACCTTTGTGAAGCACTGCTCTAAGCCTTGCGTTATCTGTGGCCTTTATTATACAAACCCTAAACTTGTGCTTTTGGAGAAGTGTTTTTCCCTGTCTTCTCTACTGTTTGTTTGTTTGGGTTTTTTGTTTGTTTGTTTGTAGTTTCACTTCTTGGCTATCTTTTCTGGAAGCATGGTGGAGTACTCCATTAAGAGCTCCAAGCCTGTGTTGTCAAAAGCAGAACTTTAGAAAATAAATATATTGGGCAAGGAAGAAAATGCATCTTCTGTGCAGATTTTTAGTTGTTTTAGAGAGAAAAGAACTAAAAGAACTGTTGTGGTTCTGACAAAATACAATGATTGTAACTTACTAGTCTACATATGATTCTTACTGCTTGCTGTTATTGTGCAGTCTTTTATACTATTCACTAAACTCTTATTCTGTGCTTTGTAAATTAAAGTTGGACTATCTATATAACTGCATAGTAATACTTTGTGCATGTGTGTTTGTTTGTATATGTATGTACCCAACCTATGGCAGACTGCTTGTGGAATTGATAACTTCGTATTTCTGGATTCTTGCATTTAAATTGTAAAATATTTAATAGCATTAGTCTACCTTATAGGATTGAATAGTAAAACTGAATTGCAGTACTATTGGATATAGTGTTTCAAACTCAAATCATATGCTTTGAAAAAGGAGTGGTAGTTTGTGAAATTGAAACTACATCCATGAAAACAGTTTTCCTAAGAATATCTTGTGGTATTAGCAAACCAAGTATGTATTGTCTCAGTAACAGTGATGTCCTATTGTCACAGCAAAACAGTGTAATAGAAAGCTTTGGTAAACTCAACTATGTCTTTTTTTTCCATTCCATTTGTCCTTGCCTTTTACTTTTCTCTGTTCCCCTTTGTTCAGTATCAACTGATACTGAACCAACAGTGGGTATGAACACTCTTGTCTGTTCCCTAGACAAGGAACATCAGTCAGGAGTTCATGGGGTGTTATGCAGGGAAATGGCCCTGTTTTCAAGACTTTTGCTCCCAGTTTGACCCAGGTTTTAAGGAGTAATTAATTAATTCTAAGGAATGAACACCACTGTGAAAAACAAATGGCAGGCTGGAAGGGAGCTGGTTGCTTGTGCCAAGTCAGAGAGAAGAATGTGTGCATATCATGAAGTTGGTGACATTGTTAGTTCTGAGTAGTTATATGAAAAGCTCACAGAGAATTTTCTAATGATTTTCCCTGATCAAAGATTTCTAATCATGAAATATCATGACATGATCAAAGATTTCTAATTACTACATAATCAGAATTAATGATTCAACCCTAACTTTATGGGAAGTATGTCTCTGCTTCACATAAAAATTGTATCACAAATGTGATAATATAATAATTTCTCAAAGTTCAAGCCATTAAGCATTCTACGTTTCTAGATTCTATGTTTCTAGTTCTACATACTAAGAGATACAGTAGTTCCTTAGATGTAGAGATAACTTGCCACCTTCCAAAGCTGTGCTGCCTCCTCCTTAGATTTTGCCTGGCAATAAATGTTAGAAAACTTCTCCAACACCAGAATATGTAGAATAATATTAACACTTAATAATAAAATTAGAAGTTAATAATATTAAAATAATAAATTGCAGATTTTATCTGAGTAACAATTTGTCATTGATCATACCAACTCCTGGCAAATTAATTAGAACTTGTTCTAGACAGACATCAGTGTGTCTGTGGTAAATCTCCTTGATTCTCTGTTGACTGAATGTGAAGCACACCAGAAAGAAAAGTAAAAGCACTCTGGCTCAGTGGAGCATGTCCTGGTTTGATGTACCATGGGATCCGAGAACAATATCGTTTAGAGAGTTGTGGTTGCCCTAAGGCTTTAAAAAATATTTTTAATTCAAAATGCTGAGTTGGTTTTTTTGCGTTTTTTCTTTTTTTGGCTCTTCTTTTAATTTTATGCATGAAGATCTGTATTCTTCTAAATTCTAACTAATGTGTGCGATTACATTGTGTTTTGTAGGGCTAGCTGCCCAAAGAGGTCAACTTTAATTTTTTATCTTTTAAGGCAAGCATCATGGTGTAAAACTGAAGTTTTTCCTGTTATATCAAATCGCATTAAGTGGTTCTAAAGTGCTGAAAATATTCAGCAGGCAAACAAAAGTGTATTTTATGGAACAGCTGAGTTTAGAAGGAGCAGGGAACTGGCACACAAAAGTGAAGTCTTGGCATCCTCAGTGGAAAATTGGCTCTGGACTAAGGAGATGGACAAAGCAGATGTGGTTGTTGTATATTACGAAGTTACTATGGGTTTTGGGGAAGCACTCCAGTCTCCTCAGCATCAGTCACATCCCAGCCATGGAAGTGGAGTGAAGAGATCTGCTGCCAGAGGTGTCTACACCTGAAGTACCTTCTCACAACGTGCCTGTTAAGAGTTCCTTTCTGGGGCTCTCAGAACAAAGGGTGTGGTTTTACAGGTGGAGATCCTCTTGTGTGGGTCTGTACTGAATGAAGCAGCACTCAGAGCATCTTTTCCTTTCACTGACTGCAGGACAGATAACAAACTCAAAGCAACAATCTCAGAAGAATTAAAAAAAAAAAAAAAAGGGAGGGGGGGAATGATGCTCCTTGAGATTGCTTTTCCTGTCCTGCTCCTAGTTAGGAAGGACTGGCTCCTATTTTGTCTGCTTGAAGGATGTCAGAAGTAACTCAAGGTTGACTTTGCTGCCTCTATTCTCCTCCTTAATGGTATTTTGGTGTCTTTCTTGCTGTGAAGTTTGGAAATCTGTTCCTGTAGATCCTCTGGGTTTCATTTTGATGCATCTGCAGTTGAGACCAAGATGATGGTTAGATCTGTCTCCAAGTTGAGTGCCATTTCTGGTGTGGCATAGCAACAGGGAACCCTGAGGTGGACTTCTTCCACAAAGCATGGGTCTCAGGAGGCTGTGTGTGTGTGTGTGTGTGTGTAATGGCAGAGTGTTTTGTCACTCACTGTATAAATGTGACTTAAACACCACTTTGTGATTCTTATGTTCATCCTCATCTAGAAAGTCAAGAGTATGAGATACTGTGATGTGACTGAAAACATTCAATGCCTACTTTTTTTCTTCTAGGAATTTAAATTAGCAGAGTCAGATAAGACCTGTAAATATGATTTCTGAGACAGGAGGATTCATATTTGTGGTTACTGAAGAAATGTTTTGCTGAGGCAGGTTATCCAGCTCTTCTCATTACTCTTTCCTGTTAAAAGGAAAAAAGAAGTGTAACCAGAAAGTTCAATAACTTTAAGTCCTTTTTTCCCCTCGTGATATTTCTAAATGGAGCATTTAGAAGTACATTCATTGTCAAGGAAAATATATTTATCAGTACCCTTATCTTAACATACTCTTAATACTGAAGTTGTTAAAATATATTATTCACAAATCAAAGTTTATTCCTTACAGATAATTTATGCCTTGTAAGCAATACAGAAACAGCTGCAACACTTCTATAAGTATATCTAGTATTATTTGCAAATACATCCTGAATAATTTCAGACTAGGTATAGTAAAAAAAAAAAAAACAAACAAACCACCAAACAGCTAGACAACTGAACTTTTAATTCTGAGCAAGCTTCTTCCTCTGTACGCCTCCATCCCCCCAGATGTCTTAGTCTTTGAGAGTTCCTCTTTGTGATTAAACTGACAGGTGATGAAACTCTTAAGTTGGCTGAACATTTCATAGGAGTAGGAAACTGGACGTTAGCATTTTGTCAGGCTTGGTAAATGCATTTCCAAAGCTTGCCATCTCAAGAATGCAGCAAAGCAGTTGGACTGAGAAACTGCCTGCCACGTTTCAAGCCACACTTGGAAAGTATTAAAGAGGAAAGAGCTTGCCAGCCTTCCTCACCTTCTTCCACCATTTCCCCCCTGAGTATCTGACTTAATAAGGACCTAGTAGTATTAGTAGTAGTAGTTTGGTTAGAAATTGGCCTTTTGAATGGGAAGGAAATGTTGGAGTTGCACCTCCTGGGACGTTGCTTCAGGGCGATGCTCCATCCTTGTGGGCAGACAAACCTACCCCTTTGCTCTTTGCCTGCAGAATATTGTCAGGGCGAGATTTTGGTGGGAAAAGTCACAAAGCATAAAGCAAATAGTAGTATTTTCTACTACCTGATCTTGTAAAAGTAGACTCAAATCATCAGCAGAAACAATTTTGCACAGCAGATTGGTTAAATATAGCCTATTCTTCAGCTCCTGGTAGGTAGAATGCTACAGCTGTTGATTTGAGGGTAGAGGACCCATGATTTTTGTCATGTTATCTCAGAAGGATGTGAACCATTTGATACAGTCACATAGATTATTCTATTGTGCCAGCAAATCATAGGGTCTTCGATGTGTATTGAAATTTATTGCATATATACTCATTTAAATAGTTAAATTTTTTAGTCCTTGTATGTCAGATTGACTTTTCACATTTTCATCCAGTATTTTATATACACTAAGCAGCTATATGTGTGTATGTATATTTCTAATTTGTTATTAAATTCAATGATTAAATCTAATGAATAATGTAAATAAAACTTTTCATTTCAAGATTTTAACTATAAATATATACAAAGGACTAGCTTTTTGTTACCGCTCCTAAGCGAACTCTAAGCCACGTCTGCTTAGTCTAAGAATGACAGTTTAAGCTGTAGAAGTTTTGGATTTACTTTTTTTTCTCCTTTTGAAAAACTAAAGAAGAGTGAAATAGATTCATTTCTACCTTATATAGTTTAAAATAAATAGTTAAATACTTTCAATCAAGGATTTGTTATTCTGAGTGATGGACAGATAACTTAATGATCTATTTACATCATCATATATTTAATTTTGTTTACGTGTTTGTAAAATGGAGTTAAAGAGATGCAAAAATTTAGGTGGAAAAGCAATTCCATCGCACCATTTCTTTTTAGGGTAAAATTGTACCTAAGAACCCAAGATAATTTCCTCAGCCCCAGACCATTGCTTTAAATTAAATTGTCAGCTATACATGGGACAGCTCTGATTGCTTTATATGCCTTTATTTATGGTGTATGTTTGGTTTTAGGTTCACCAAAAATCTGTCGCCTGACAAGATCAACCTGAGCACGTTAAAGGGGGAAGGTCAGCTGACCAATTTAGAGCTGGATCAAGAGGTGCTTCAGAACATGCTGGATCTTCCCACATGGCTTGCTATAAACAAGGTCTTTTGCAATAAAGCATCCATTAGGGTGAGTATTTTATTGTAGCAGAATGGTAATTACCAAATCTTTCTCTTTTTTTCTTTCTGTCTCTGTACGCTTTCAAGCAACTTAGTATTAATAGAAAATTTTGATGAGTGCTTGAAAAAAACTTAAAGAAAAACAAGGGTGCTACCAGGATAATTTCTTACTCGTTTTTGTTTCTCATGTGATGACATGAAATACATATAGAAACAATGAAAATAAGTAATGATTTCTTTAAATACATTTTTTTTCTTCCTGAGTAGAGTTTATTCCTGCATGTTCTGAAATAGGGGTAGAGATGAAAGCTTGTATTTGCCCATGGTAATTAGTCTACTGCAGTTATTTTTTGTTCTCTTTTTTTCCTGTGTTACTTCTTCTCTTTACCACTCTCGTTCTATTGCTTTTATTTTGTTCCTTCCCTGTTTCAAAAAACACCTTTCTGAGGGACTGTGGTCTCTGTGGGAAATGTGGAAACACTCTAATTCTAGTAGATATTGCTTTTTTTCTCCTTGTGGCTGCTAAGAGTTGAAGCAATGAATATCATTTCCCTTAGATTATATATCAGAGTAAAAAATGAAGCTATGGCTTGTTTTTGACAGAAATTACGATCTGGTCAAACCTTGGCACCTCTTCAGTCTTTTGGTGCTTTTTCTTTTTTTTTTTTTTTTTTTCTCTAAGAGCATCCTGATTTCTCTGAATGCAGAGAACTTGATGCTTTGTCACAGGTATCCAATTATTTTTAGGCCAACAATTGTGGATTTTCTTTCCTTTTAAAGGAACATGAAAGACAGTGTTGTTTTTTCTAATGCTTGACAACTTGGTATTCAAGAAACAGATTCTAATTTGTTCTTTTGTTTGCTGCTCAGTAATAAGTAAATTTTGAAGTTCTGTTTTTAACACCTAAAGTTTATGTGTGTGCATCAATTTACTATATGGTATTTTCAGATAAGCTTGATACTTTTGAAAGTAATATTAATCGGAGTTCATGAGTTACAAATTAAATTTGTTTACCTAAACCATGTTCTAAACAAATGCTTTATTTTACTGTATTTTTATTACTTTACTTTAGAATAATGTTTTTCCTTGCAGATACCATGGACAAAATTGAAAACGCATCCTATCTGTTTGGTGAGTTCTGAGATCAGCTCCTAAATATATTCTCTGTAGCAGAATTTATATCAAATATTTATGTATTTCTCTTGACTTGACTCTAGAAATGTGAAACATTAACAGTCCTTTACTAAGTGTCCTCTGGGTAGTGGCAGATCAAGACAAAATGCCTTAATGTTTTTATTGGTAGGTTTGTTTTCTTAATCTGTGGCATTGGGCATCATCACTATAATTTTTGCTGTTAGCTAATTTCTGTCAAGTTTTTCAGTCATAATATCTTAACTACCCTCCAGAGGAACCCAAACTATTTGTCTAACTAACCCTTTTACAAGTTCCTGCTTGTCTTTTGGAGCTATCTTTTCTAAGGACTTTTCTGTTCTACATCTGTACTCTCCCCAGTGATCTCAGTTATAACAGGTTTGATATACATAACATTTAGAGGATTTATGTAACAGCCTGGCTATAAATAGGATGTGAAATGTGTAAATGTGACTCAGCAACAACTAGAAGTAATGCTAATTCTTGCATTTGTTTAGTTTTGCTCGTTATTTTTAAGTATACTAAGAAAGTCACCAGAAATTATTTGTTTGTTGATGGCTTAATTGTGTTTGCTTTGAAATGAATATTCCTTTAACTGTCCTGCTTCCCTTTCTTGCAGTGAGTTCCTGTGTGTGCTTGTCATTCCTTAGTTCTGAATCAGACTTGGGAAGGACATGTTGTTTCTAATACTTGATGCATTTGCTAGTGTCCCAGTTGTAGCCTACTAAGTCTGTACCACTTCTTCCTGACACACAGAGTTCGGAGCGTGGTAATGCTGAGGTGGGATGATTCAACCTCCTGACTGCAAGATGCCAAATTAGGAAATCGGCTTAAACTGTGCTATTCTGAAAGATTACGTACTCTCACCTACGGTAGCAATGCCTGATTGTTTGCTTTGCTCCTATTGAACTTAGATTAGGATCTTTGAGGCTAAGATAACTTTCAAGGTCACCTTTTTTACATAAAGCTTTCCTTAAACAAGTGTTTTAAATTGATAACAAAAATTCACTGCTCAGTGGTAGACTGTACAACAGTCTTTTTAACTTCTAAAGAAAGGTGAATTCAATGGCCTGAAGGTCAGCTTCAGCTCTTTATTACATCAATGAACTTCCACTGTTTTGGTGGGGATATTTTTGTTATTGAGAGTTCTAATAAATTGGAATAGCATTCTCTACTTTCATAGTTAAGGAGGTAACTAGAATCCACTTGTCTAGCCAAAGGTACTTTCCTTGATCTGACTTGCCCTTTGTGAAAATCCATCTGTTAACATACTGGCAAATACTAAGTTATTTTTGCTCATAATCAATTTCTGTTTTCTATATGATAAACTATATCATTTTGAGGAGTGCTTTAGAGACCCAAGAATGCAATGCAGCAGTTTTTAGTCTGTCAAAGTACAGTAGTAGCCAGTGAGAAAAGAATAGACAGATAATCTACATCCAGGTCTTCTTTGTTACCTGGTATTTATATTATGTGAACTCCTTAAATCACTACTGTAATGTTCTTTGTACTTCTCACATAATGAAGGAAATGGTTCCAAAGGTCTTAATTTAAGAAACCTTAAAAGAGTGGTCAAACATCCAAAAACATTAGGATAACAAGAAGAAATCTTGGCTCTGCCTCCCCCTCCCCCCTGCAAAGTATGGGATTGTGTTTTTTTCCTTGTTGTTTTTCCTGTTGCTGTCTTGCAAGGCAAGTTACTCATAGAGACAGCTGAGAAAATAATTCTAAAATCTCAAAATTTACTGTTATGGCTAACACTTCCCATTAAGCACCAAAACATAGTGAAGTATAAATAAATCCAGAGTAGAGAATTTCTAGGCAGTAGTAGTCAGGGCATTTCGTGCATAAGAGTAGCTCAGAAAAATGCTTGTGGAGCAAGTGGATTATGAAGACAGACAATAAATACCATAATAAAGTCCAGTAGGTGGGGCAAGTTCAGTCGTGAAAAATATAAAATTAAGCACAAAGCTTTTTAGTCTTGTTTGTGTGACCCAAGAGAGGTAAATGGAGGAATTCAGAAGAGTTCTGTATAAAGTCAGAACTAGGCAGGGGTGTAATATGAGCCATTGTGTTTTGAATGCGCTTCCAGTGGGACAAGATTTCAGAACTATAAGCCTTAAATTAAGAGCCTTCTCAGGCTGTATGATAAATTTAGGTCACAAACGTTGTACTGCAAATTAGGAGATTCTTGGACTGACTTGCTTGCTGGGAATAGTGTTTTGCATTTGGTTTGTTCCCATTCTGTTCACCCCCCTGTTAGTATGCTTTATTTATTTAAATGTAGCCTTCAGTTAAAGTAGAATTTAAGTGTCTCATTCCCTTAATTCCAGGCTTCTTTTTGTAAGGGTCTCACCTCAAGTACAAAGAATACAATAAGAGCATACAATTTTACTGTAGTATATTTTGCAAGTTATACTAGAATATATCTTTTCAGAAATTACTTATGCTTATGTGTGTATATATGATATATATTCATATTTTGTTTTAAGATGTACGATAAAACTTAATCTACTATCACAAATTTTAGGGGACTAGTTTCAAATATTTTCCATTAAAATTTTCTGAACTTACTGAAATGTTTAAAAAAACTCAGGAGGTATTAAGAATTTTACTGAGAGAACAACCATACAGGATGAAAACCCAATCAGTTTTTGTTCTAAAACACATTAAATCTTGCTGTTTTCGAAATGCACACATTTTGAAAATGTGTGTGATGGATAAATAATAGTCAGGGATCAAGAATTCTGTAATCTGATATTTGACTGGGAAGGTCTGTTAGAATTCACAAAATTTAAAACTTTACACAAACAAATAAAAAAAACTGGTACATTACAAAAGTTTATGGGAAAATTGACAAGGTAAGAAATGTTTTATATATATTTCAGAAAAAGTTCTCAAGTGATTTGGTTTTGGTTGGTTTGGGTTTTTTTGTTCTTCATATGCCATCTATTTACTTTGTTAGCTCTTAGGCGTCCAATTTCTTTGTTTTCTTTTGTTTTTCAAGTCCTTGGATAAAGTTGTGATGGAAATGAGCACATGTGAGGAGCCACGTGCCCCTAACGGACCCTCTCCTATAGCAACTGCATCTGGACAAAGGTCAGTGATAATACTTACATGTAATTGATCATTTCTTGTTTTGAATTACTATGAAACAGTTAGATCCCCTGCCAATATCCAGAAATATATGGGGTTGCCGCCATTTTCATCTCTCCAAAATTTTATTTTATTATTGTTGTTGGAGTTTTGATATAGATATATAGATAGATAGATATAGATATATGGTGATACTGGAACTATCCAGACCCAAGCCCAGAAAGAATGTCTGAACTTCGTGTGGAGCTTCCTAGGCATGTTTCATATGGGTGCAACTACTGCATCAAAAATTTAGCAGGTTTAATTGCTAGTAAGTGTTTTGAAAATTAAAGATAGCTCACTTTCAGACTATTTAGAAAACATATATAATGTTGGTAAAGTTGGAGTGGTTTGTTTTTTTAATTCAATTTTTATTTTTCTTTTGTTTTTCTAAAAACAGTATTACGTATACTTAATAGTATATAACAGTATATTTGTTAGTGCAGTGTGTTAAAGTTCTGTTTCCTTTATTGTATGAGTCAAATCTTATTGAAAGATTTCATGCGCACTATATAGCCTAAAAGTCAAGTAATTTGGTGGGACGATACAGCATGCATTGCATCAGGGATTTTAATCCTCCTCCACCCCAGCAATCGTTACAATAATTTCCTTTTTATGGACACAAAACATTTTTCAGCGAGCATAGAGACCCATATACAGAGAAACAAATTTGATGACACGATTGCTTTTCTTATTTTAACTCTGTATAATATGTAGTAGTCGTCCATGGACCTCTGTTTCTCCTAGGGTACAGCTTGAAAATCATTGCCATAGAGATTCTGTGTAGGATGAAATTTATAAAAAGGAAAAGGAATGACTAAACACATAAACTGCACTTTTGGGATATTTTTCTGCTTGTTTTAAAGGCAAAAAAAATTTAAATGCTAAAAGAATATTAAAAATAAAATTTTTGATCCTAATCTAAAACATTCAGAACATGTAAGATTTTTATTAAAAAATAATTTTAACTGCTTTCTTTTTTAATACTGGAATGCATGCTGATTTGGTGTAGAAATGTAACCACCAATTAGGATGTCTTCCTTTTATAGAATGAAAACAGTACTTCATACCGATTTGTGTATATGAAAGATATTATTTATAATGGGTGGAATAACTTATCTTATACAGACCACTAACCAGATTGGAATTGTCCAATGGTATTGTCAAATAATTTTCATTTGACGTGAATTATTCCTTATGGATGGATAAAGAAGAGTTAGATTTCTGTGTAATGCTGTAGACTGTTATTTTTAGGTATGTTTGTATAAAATATTTATCATGGAAAAATTACAGTAGTTGTTACACTTCATGGAGATTGATCTTGGTCCAAAATATGTTCTTTACTTTCAGATTAGAATCATAGGGTGGAAATTATTGTAAACTAGATCAAGTATATTTAAGAGATTCATAACTGGGGAATACATTAGGAACTTATTTTATGATTTGTTTCATGTTGTATTTCAGCTGTTTAATAAGTTTGATTTTGTGCCGTTTCATTGGATGTGTATTTAATATGTTGGCATTTCACTTTTTAGTGAATATGGCTTTGCTGAAAAAGTGGTTGAAGGCATTTCGGTCTCTGTGAACTCCATTATAATAAGGATTGGTGCAAAAGCCTTTAATGCTTCATTTGAACTTTCCCAGCTGAGAATATATAGTGTAAATGCAAACTGGGAACACGCTGACCTCAGATTTACCAGAATACAAGAAGCTCAACGTGGAGAGGTAAATACTGTCTTTTGCTAACTTATTTTCTTTGTGTTTTGTGGTAAAAGAGGGTGAAGTGCAACCTCACGCAGACGAGGAAACGTGCTGCTGCTGGGAACGGAGGCTTCCTGTGCTCAGCAACTTCAGTTGTCCTCTGTGAAGTAAAGGATGTAAAAATGGTCAGTGTGACTCGGATCAAAGGTCACGTCTCAAGTCTAGTGGCCAAAGTGGATGCTTAGGGAAGAGCAAAGCCCAGGGTACACATATGTACTGTTTCCCTCTTACGTTCTATAAGCTTGTGACCATTTTAAAATGCAACCTAGACTAGACTTCAAGAGTACTGAAAGAAAAAAGGAAGGTATGTAATAGTGGAAGGATAAGAGGTTGTGCTAGTTTTATTATTATAGTATTTATAGTATAATATTTATAGTATTATTATTATAGTTATTATTTTTAAAGCTTTAAATGGTTATTTATTTGCTTGTGAGGGTTTGCCTAATAAGGATTTTTTTTCTTTCAGAAGTGTTAACTGAATCTTATTCCCTATTTCTTGGAATAACTTTATCATATGTATATAAAAAAATAATAGCAGTAAAGTATATACTGTTTTGCTGTCTGGGAGAACTTAACATGTAAATCCTAGATCGCCATATGTCATTCTTTTACTTTCTTCTATGTAGCCAAAGTAAAATGTATATGAGTGCAAGTTTCCTAAATATTCTAAATATCGTATGTTGTATTGAAGAGACTTATTTGAGATGCCTCTGGCCTTAGTCAAAAAGGCGTTTCAAATTTTGTCCGAATTTGCAAGTTTACTCAGACTTAAGAAGTCCAATAGTTGATTTTTGTGTAGGGAAAGAAGCTCCAGGAGAATGTTAGTTAAAAGTTCTGCAAAAAAATTAGTAAGTTGAAAATTATTTTTTCTGATAGTTTTTCTTTCCTGTAGCTTATCTGTGTGCTAGTGGTCATGTGTTAGTGACCACTTTCCTTGGGGAGTGTTTGTTTTAGTGCAATGATTTCTGGAAACAGATTTCTAGAAACTGTAGTGGATGCTTAGTTAGAAGTTAATTGCATGAAAAAACAAAACTGACACTATAGTATGAATCATAGAATCATCTGGGCCAGAAGGGACCTTCAAAGAAGATAACTTGTTCTTAACTACATTTTAAGGGAGTGAACTTTTACCTTTGTGCTGTGATAAGGAATCTCTGTAGAATTTCTTTAGAAGCTTCCATTCATGCTGCATCCCCTAGGTGAGGAGTGTAGGTACTCTGCTTTTATGCAAATAGTGTTTTTCAGGCAGCTTTGCACTGTGCCTTTCCATCTTGCTGACTTCACTCGTGTGTCTCCTTCCCAAACACACTGGGTGTGTTTTACTTAAGTCTCTGCTTATATTCACAGGACATAAGCTGCACAGTTTTCAAATCAACAAGAGGAGAATGGCAGCTGAAAAATAAGACACATAGAAAACAAACTCTTCCCTCTTCCACTTTCCCTATGGCTGATCTTTCTTTCCTCAGAGATTAATGTAGGAAGGAATTTTAAGGAAACCAGAATTAATGTTTTTTTTCCTCTTGATGTCCTGTTTGTTTGATGTTCTCCATGATGCTGCTGCTTATAAAATCACTTATTTTTCCATATTTGGTTTTCAGCATCCAGCCGTACTTGCTGCTCTTGTATCATTACTCTAGCATTTGCTTGCTGTGTCTTCTAGAAATCCACATAATGGATTAAATCCTTGTGGGGTCTATGTGGCATACAGTGTTTACCTTTCTCTTTTAAGTGAAATAAAAAGCTCCTAATAACCTCTTCCATCCTGTAGCTTTGATTCCTTCCCCACTCTTTCCTATATATTAGATTTAGCATTTTGAAAGTAAACTATACACTCTTCTTCTTTTCACCTCTAGGAAAAGCAATCTAGTATCCAACAATTGTGACCTTTATTTTCTTCTGAATATTTTAAGTGCTGCATGTTACCTCTGCCTTCCTGGAACTAGCTTAACATTTCTATGTCATTCTGGAGGTAGGGAGAAAGATCAGGGCTTTACTTCTTGACACCTGTAAGTGGGATAAGAATAGCATTTGTTCTGTTCATATGGTTCACATGATACATGTGAGTGTGTGTGCATATATATTTGTGCAGGTATATACATCCACGTGCACATACTTAAGTGCACGGAAACTGTCTTACTGCATGACAGTGTTTTTTTCTCTTTCTTTAAAGGTCTTGACTTTCAAAGAAATCAACTGGCAGATGATCAGAATAGAAGCAGATGCAATCCAGAGTTCTAAGCATGAAATCATGAGTGCTCCAGTTCGACTGATTACTAACCAATCCAAAATTAGGGTCACGCTCAAAAGAAGGGTAAACTTGAAAAGTTTGAAATATTTTTCTTATGTTATGAATTAATTTCTAACTTGTTCTTGTAATGCATGCATACATATAGTAAAGGTTTTAAATTTGGGCCATATAAAACATAGAATTCCCTGAGCTAAATTTGTAATAGCATATAATTGGTAAAACTGTAGAGTTTACAATAAATATTGTGGCAGTATTTGAAGATGAAGACCTTGCAATGGTCCTACTAATGAAAACGTTTCATTTGCAGTGCTTTGTTTATGATGACGCATGTTGTCTTACCTCTCTAGATTCGAGCAATATTTACATTAATTACACTTAAAGAAGTGCATCAATTCAATATCCAATCCATGCCAAATAAATAAAAGCGAGGCATAAATATACTATTTTTATGTACTTTTTAGTTCATGACAGGAGTATAATTTGAATTGATTTTATATTGTCTGTTCTTTATTTGGAAGAAATCTGCTTTTTGGGAAGTGTGGTTCTGCATGCAATCTTCTTTTTTTCCTTATATTTGATATAGGAAATGGAAATATTTCATGGACCCATTTGACTTGTTTACATTTTTATTCTACAGTTAAAGGATTGTAATGTAGTGGCATCAAAGCTGGTTCTGATTCTGGATGATCTGCTATGGGTGTTGACTGATTCCCAGTTGAAAGCCATGGTACAGTATGCCAAATCACTTAGTGAAGCCATAGAGAAATCAACAGAACAGAGAAAAAGCTTGGCTTCTGAAACAGCTTCTGAAACAGCACAGGTACGATAGCTGATTTTCTCACTGTGTCATTATCAGGTGTTCTAAAATGCAACTCACTGCAGTCAGTTGTGTTAATTGATTTTAGAGAATGTTCAGTTACTCATTTTCATTCAGCTGTATATCTTAAATTACACTGAGAATGAATCACAGTACTATTAAATAGACTTTATTTAACAAGATTTTGTTTATTGATGTTAATTTGCAGGAAAGAAAAAGTTTGTGTTTCTTCATCCATGTACAGAGTATTTAGACTTCTGTATTTACTTAATAGTTGATTAACTGTGTAGTTAATTTGCTCTCCAAATACTTTCTGGTTATGAATTAAAAAAAAAAAATATTAATACATACTAAGGTAACCTTAATGTGTGGGTAGATATGTGTCCTAACGATTTAAAGTACCTATACAGTTTGTTTTCATGGTACTGAAAAATGAGCTTTTGGGAAGAGCTTTCCTTCATGCAGCTGTCTTGTTGGAATATATAGTGAAAAAGAATTCTACTTCTAACATATTTCTGCTGACATAAGTTATTGATGCTGCATGTAGGATAATCTTACATAATTCTTGGTTGTATTGCAGCCCATACAGCAGACTAGACCAACTAGGTTTTGTGAGTGTTGGGGAGGGACCTCTGCTTGTCTGTGAAGAAGCAGCACTAATACACTGATGAAAGACACTACTATAAAAATAAACCATAATTTATTACCAAGACTGAAAGTCATTTGTATAGAACCTCTTACAATAAAGCTATTGTACTAGTAATGGAGAGTTCAGTTCTTGTGGTGGTCCTGATGACTTCCAATGTGATTTGATGATTTGATGTTTCAGCTACAGCAATCTGATGTTTGGCTGGTACTGAGCAGGAGGTCTAGATTCTTTGGTCCCCTGGTACTGGCACTAGCTCAGTTTGACCCTAACGTGATGCAGTTTGGGGAACTAAACTAGCAGAAATGAGCCCAACAGAAAAATTGATAGTTTGCTGCTGGTTTAGTTTTCTGAATAGCTTCCAAGAAAAGTTAGAAAAATACCAGTGCTGCAAGTGACAGGGGTCTAAAGAAGTGTCGGAGGGGATGGAGAGAATGGGGGATGGACTGGCATTGCCTCTTTGAGACACCTAGCCATTAGCTCAGCTCTATTCTAAAACAGCACACTTAAACCTCAGCAACAATCCAAAGTGAATGCGTGTGTTGCAGATTTTTTCCTTATTTCAAAAGCCTGTTTTGAGTAAGTGAAAGGATGCTTATGCTTGAAAGGAAGGATAAAGTTTATAAATTGATGTGACTGAATATTTTTCCAGAGCTCTGCCCCAGCACCCAGCTCTCAGCAGGTGAAAGCACACCAGACAACAGCAGCACCTGATCAAAATGACGCAATAGTAAAATTGTTTAATGATTTTGATGTTAAGGAAACTTCTCATCACTTAGTAATTTCCCATTTGGACCTACATATATGTGACGATATCCATTCTAAAGAAAAAGGTAACTTTTTTTTAAAGTCACATGCCTGTGAACCATAATAATCTTTAGAAAACCTTGAGGAGTACAATAATGTTAATCAAGAATCTTTCTTAATGGAGTATTCAGAATTGTCTTCAATGTCTGTAGACATGTTTAAAATGAGCTAAATGCCTCCATCGGGACATCATTTCATTATTAAATGTAATTATTTTAAAATAAATTCAATAAAAACTGCTAAGAGTGCTAGTAGCTTCAGTCCCTTTTCCAGTCTTCTAGAAACTGATTCTGTCCAGTCTGGTTGTTACTGATGATTTTTTTTTTTCTTTTGTATTATAAGTAACTGGGTTATGAAGAATGCAGTGGCAACATTACTGTTGCTTGAAAGGGTTACTGCACAATCTCCTGATACTCCTATAAAATACAGACTAATAAAAGAGCAGTCCTTTTTGTGTTACTAATCTAAAGAATTTTTTATGCTCTCTATCACATAGAAAGAATGGAACAAGTGTTCTGTGGCCTTATAATGTTGTGTGTAATACTTATGTTTTGTTGTTTGTTTCGGTTTTTAAAGATAGACTATTGCATATTACCATATTTAGAACCAGGAAAGAAAAAGAGAAATGACACTTTTTTAATGCCTTCTAAAAAGTGATCAGAAGAGAATGGCATATCAGTGTATATCCAAGGAGCTGTCTAGTCCCTGAAAAATTTATAGAGGCATACAAGGTCTGCTGAAGAAAAGAATATTGAAAAACATAGGCTTTACCAAATGTTTTTCCTTGATTAAGGAAGACATTTGCAGAGCAGCAGAGTGTAAGGTTCACTGACTAAAGACATATTTCCTTGCATGCAGTGTATCCACTGCAGTTGGGATTTATCATTCTTAATGAGATCCCTTTATTGGTCCTTTACTTTTGGCCATGAAGTTTAAATTTAGCAGTGAAAAGAATCAGAACAGAGGGCTCTGAAGATCTCTTCACTGCAATAATATTTGTCAAATAATATAAAACAAATTACATTTACACTAATCTTGAAAGTAACTGTTAACTTCAAATGACTGATCATGTTTATATTTTCAGTATGAAAAGTTTTTTCAGGAAAACTGCAGTAGTATGTGTTCAAAGAGTTGTCTTTTCCTTTTAATAGCATTTAAAACAATATGCAATTTATTAGTAGTGACTGAGTACAGATCACAGGATTCTACAAGCTGATCTTTAGAAGCCAGTGAAGAATACCTGAATGAAAATTTTAATGGATGATAATGAGATTGTAAGGAGAGCCAGTAAAGGGGAGGAAGAAATAACTGTCAGGCATTTAAAGGAATGCAGCAACATGAGAACGATAATGCTAAATACAATATCTGTGGAACTGAGCATTGTTTTATTTTACAGACTCCAATAGACGTGTTACAGGAGGGGCGATGCAGCTTTCCTTTAGCTATTTGACAGTGGACTATTACCCGTTTCACAAAGCAGGTATGAAAGTGAGCATTTTGTGAATTACCACTCTCTTGCTTGAATATTAAAAATTTGTTTGTGTATGTATACAGCTTGGATAATAATGTTCTAAGCATTTGAAATACACACCTTTTTATTTCCTTCTGTATGCAAAACCAGACAACAGAGGCAACAACTCGGGAACCAATTTAATTTCTTTGAATGAGCTATTTTAAGCCAAATGCTTTTCCTTTTTGCTGTTCTATATTTGGTCAACAAAATGGTTTTTACACATTTCTGACATGAAAAGAATTCTGCATTGACAGAGGAAGGCAGTAGTATGGCAGACTGAGAAATCACTAATTGGATATTTGCAAGAGTCAATCTGCTAGATCTTTCTTTTTTCCATGTAGAAGTCTATCATTTTGTGTCCATTACCAAGCAATGTTTTTTATTTTATTTTGCTAAGCAAGAATCCCAGTGTGTAGAAGTTCAATTATATAGCCTTTTGTCAAGGAATTGTTATTAAACAGATGTCAGAAGTTTCCAAAGAAGCAGGTCTTACAAATAATTTCTATTAAATGTATTTTTTTGAAATCCACAATATTTAGAAGCAACAAAATCAGTTTGTTGTTGAATTTGAGATCAAAGACAATTCAGTACAGTGGAGGGGCTTTTAGTTGGTGGAGGAGTTAGTTGTGCTTTCTGTTGTTCTGTGTTTGTGTGGTTACACACACCACTCATTTTGCATTAAAGTTTTGAGTTAATTGTCCTCATGAGCCTCATGTCCTTCTTGTCACTCATGGTTGTAGATGGAATCCTGTAATGTCGATCTATTTGACTCATAAGTAGCGACTTAAGTATAGGTTTTGCATCTTAAAAATGTAATTCAGTATAGGTCAAATAAACATACACAGCCACAGAAAAGAATATGCTTAAGAAAAACAGTAGTCTCTCTTTCCTATATATTGCCCTGATATGATTTGAAACCTGTGATAATTGGTTTCCTGTCCTATAAAAATGGGATTTTAAGTTACAGAGGTTTAGCACATGCCAGCTATGTTTCTCATTTTTTGTCACTTCTGATTCTTTCTGCGTTTAAGCAAGGGTCTGATCTAGCTATGATTTCTATGTGCTCTCCTCAGAGAAAATATAGACAACCAGGGAAGTAAATGGATTGTTTCTTTTGGAAGGTTGCTTAGCCAGATTGAACCATGCACTGTAGGCTCTCGGATGGGTATGTTAGAAGCTCCCTGAGAATGCTCTTAGGTAATGGCTAAGGACATAACAGAGGACATAATGCCCACTACAGGAAACCAGAGGTGGAAAGATCATCTACAGAGCAGAGGTGGTGCCTCTAAAGGTAGTGTTCTCCTGCTGTCTTGAATTGTGGTTTGTGCAAGTATGTTTAAGTAACAGAAATCTAGGTCTCACTAATAAACCATGACAAAAAGCTGCCAAAAGTGGTGATGTTTGATCCAATAGGGTATATGCATGGAGAGGAAGGGAATATGCCAGAAAGTTTCTTTTTCCACTTTCATCATCTCACTGGTTTAGGAGAGTGTGGCAATTCTATGGGCAAACTATCATGGACAGTATGGAGAGTCCCTTTACTCAAAGTAGAAGGAGCACATGTTAATCTTGAAATTTCGAAGGGAGTTCTCTAGTCATATAGGTATGATGCCTCTATATGCTGTTGTGTCAGGCTATCACCTGGTACGCAGAGGCTTTCTGCCCTGCTGTCAAGGCTCTGCAATATTGCATACTGAAGGACAGCACTGCATTAAGACTCCAGAACAGTGGGCGAGAAGGAGACAGCTATATGATTCTGTGACTGTTATCAGGCTGGTGTCTGGTTTTGTACCTCTCAGGTGTATGGAATATTTACAGATAGCTCTTTTGGTATGGTCTTCTTAGAAATTGTGAATAACCCATCAGGGTTAATTAATTATTTTGCAGTTGGGCTCTTGTGAGAGGGGTTAGTTAATTTGTTTTTGTAAAAAGCCCCACCCAGAAAGACTCTAAAGGGAGCATGAGGTATAACTGCTGTAGGGCAATTTCTAACCCATTGAAAATCAAGCCTTCCAACAACAGCCTTTTATAGTACTTGGGGAAAAATGAAACAGGCTGTGTGTCCATTGACTATGATAACCCTAACAATAAGGCAGACTTACTGCATGTTGTAAACCTGTCTGTACAGTAGTCCATCACTTTTGTGGTCTTCCTAGACCTGCTCTCATAGAAGCTTTTATCCAGATCCATTATCAGTGCAGCTGATGTGTTGCTGGATGGTGATCAGAGAAAGCTGCTGCTTTGCCATCATGCAGGATATTTTGCAGCACAGGAAATTCTTGGTCAAGCTGATATATTGAAGCAATACGAGAAATTGGAAAGCATTTTCTTCCTGGGCAACCTGCAATAAATTCTAATGGTAGAAACATGAGTGCCAACTCCACTAAAATATTGTTTTCTTGTTGCAGTCTGGCCTGTTCTTCACTTTCCACAGATGAACATGGCAATGACATCTCCATATGTTAGAATGTAGAGTAGTTGAACACTTCTGGAGGTTGTCTAGTCCAACCCCTTTGATTAAAGTGATGTCAATTAAAATTAGCTTCCCAGTGTTGTGCCCAGTTAGATTTTGAATAAGTCCAAGGGTGGAGGGACTACAGCCTCCCAGGACAACCTAGTCCAGTGTTTTACTGTCCTCACAGTAGAAGAGTTGGGGTTTGTTGCTTTTTTTAAATGTTTAAGCGGAACTTCTTGTATTTCACTTTATGCTTATTGCCTCTTGTCCTGTCACTGAGCACTACTGAGAAGAATCTGGCTCTCTAATATGTATTTGTCTCATCAGTCATTTATATGCACTGGTAAGTTCCCTCTGAGCCTTTTCTTCTCCTGGCTAAATGATCCCAGTTATCTCAGACTTCCCTCGAAAGCTGTTCCAGAACTTTAAGTATTTTTGTGACCGTTTGTTGGACTCATTCCAGTAAGTCCATGGCCACCTTGTACTGGGGATCCCAGAACTGGACCTAGCACTCTGGATGTAGTCTCAGTAGTAGAGTGGCCTTACCATGACATTGACCAGCTCTCTCAAGCACTTGCTTGCATCTCCTCAGGATTCCTGGCCTGGTGTGTATCTGATCCATTTAACTGTTTTCTAAGTTAATGCTCCTTACTGAGGGAAAGCTTTCCTTGCTCCAGACTTTCCCAAGTCTCAAGGACCTGGCAATTCTGAAGGCAAGTGTTAACAGTGAAGACTAAGACAAAGAAGGCATTGAGTACCTCAGCCTTATCCATGTCATTTGTCACCAAATCCCCTGTCCCATTCAGCACCAAGCCCAAGCTTTTCCTATGCTTCCTTTTGCTAGTGATATACCTGTAGAAGCCTTTTCTTGTTGTCCTTAATGATCCTCAATATATTCAACTCCAGTTAGACTTTGGTATTCTTAATATCATCTTCCATATTCTTTTGGGTAACCTGGTGCTTTTTCCACATCTTATATGCTTTCTTTTTATGTTAGAATTTAGTAAAGTGTTAGTGTGCAAGCGTTTCAGAGTCACCTACCTCTACTAACTTCCCAGAAGAGGACAAGAGCTTTCTCTATAATGCTGCTGTCCTGTAGATACTTTAGAATTTATGTACATATGCTTAGAGTAACCTCAGTTCAGCTCTGTTTTGGAGAATCTCAGCTTCATGAAGTTGAATATTATCTTTGTCCTCTTGCTCTCTCTCTGTTTTCTCCCCTGTTCTTTTCTCTTCTTCCTTTGCTAGAAAGATGTAAATTACCTTCAAAAGGCTGTTAGCAGGAGCATGGAGAAAAATGTCATCTCTTGTGATAGGCCCCTCCCTTTGTTACCTCCATGCCGAAATCTTTGCATTTAGACTTGAAATCACTTTTTTTTTTACCAAAGTGTTTTCCTATTTTAATAGCAACTATATCTACTCATCCCCAGTGTTACTGTTCAAAACTTCATTAAGTCCTGAATAAAGTAAGTTTTCACATACAGCATTTAGAGAGCAATGTACCACTTGAGAGAACTTATTTGTATTGCATCCTTATTATTGAACAGGCTAGTGGACTGTTTTCACAGGGGCTGTTGGAAGAGATCTCAGTTTCTTTCAGAAGTTCAAATACATGACCTAGAGGGACATGTTATGAATAAAAGAATTTCCACTAGGCTTGATTTTTAAGGCTGGGCGTGCTGGAGTACTGATTGAACTTACTTTCTTGTTTGTGTGCCATAAAAGTGCTAGAGAGCTAGGAAAAATAGAATTAATTTTTGGAAAGGGACCAGCAACTTCTTAGGACACAGTTCTGGCAGGAAAGATAAGCTTGGAAAAAGTGAGCCTGAGAACGTTGTTCTGTTACTTGCTCTCACTTTTTTTTTCACTGAAACATTTTTTTTGCATGTTCTCACATATGACATTAATGTGCCATCAAACTTCTCTGAACTAGAAATATTCAATGATGTTGTGAGCATTAGTTCATGGTGTTAAAAGGCAGGTGGCAATATATTGTTTTCTGAGTGATTTTTTTTGAAGCAGTGAGACTTGATTTTATGTAATATATAACTCCTGTTTTAACATCTCTTATAACTTCTGTTGTATAATTACAGCATGCAATGAGATTATATTTTGAAGAATTGTGAAGCAGTAGAATCTTGTTATCTAGTTTGAAGCAAACTTTGAAATGAGTTAATATTTCCTCCATTCCCCTTGCAGGAGACAGCTGCGATCACTGGATGCATTATAGTGATGCCACTAAAACCAGAAGTGGATGGGCCAAAGAATTATTAAATGAATTCAAAAGCAATGTTGAATTGCTTAAGCAGGCTGTGAAGGACCAGGTCATAGATTCTCCTCCCAAATCACCACCTGCTGTATCTCCTCAGAACCTACAAACAGGTACTTTGTTTGCATCACTAATGTTCTACTTCCATGAAATGTTAAAACTATTCTAAAAAAGACTGTGCTTTTCAATGATTCCATCACTATTCTTTTCTACAGGCAAGGAACAGATACCGAAAGGAACATCTAGGGCTTCCTCTGTATCTTCCCAACAACCAAAGGGCAAACTGATGTCTAGTCCTATTGTGGTTAGACTTGCAGATTTCAATATATATCAGGTACATTTCTTGAAGTTAGTAAAACTGGGGCTACTTTGCCCTTGACTGTTACTTAACTATGGTTTTTAAGGGACAATTCCAAAGCCCATTAAAATTAATAGACATGTTTCCATTCATTGCTGGATTAGACCTTTATGGGCCTGCTTCTGCTTTATTAAAATTGGTGGATATTTTCTTACCGACTTTATATTAAATGATACCCTCCCAGAATTATGTTTTGCATCTAGTTCTACTGTTCCCCAAATCCTGACATTTCGAATTTCATCTTTTTATCGTACTGTGTTTTAATATGGGATTTTTATTTTATGCTTATTGTTATCTATTTAGAAGTATATGGAATGGTTTTTTTAAACATTAATTTTTTCTTTTTAAGCATTAATTTCTTCATTTAGCCTCTGAGTAGACACTTTAACTGTTCTTTTTTTTTTTTCTTCCCTTTTCTTTTCTTCTTCCCCCCAGCCCAATTTGTTTGAGTGAGTAGTTTTAGTTGCTGGCTGTTCTTTAAATTCAGTCTTTGGTGCAGATAGGAGGCAGCTGGAATAGTGAAGGAGTATATCTCAAAAGCAGATTGAGAATGGTATAGCGGTATCTACCCTAAATTTCAGGTCCTAACAAAAATACTTCATGTGTGCCCTTAGTCATTGTGACCTCTACTTGCTCTTGTTCCAGTTTTCAGTGCTTTTTTGCCATATTGCTTCTGGTAGAGTGGGAGGTTGCAGCTTGATACCAGGAGCCTTCATCTGGATTTGAAGAGATTTTGTAGTATCGTTTTGTGTACTTTTAGTGTTTTCATTTGTATTCTACTCTTCAGATGCTTGTCTCCTCCTCCTCCCTACACAAATACATTTTCAACTTTTTAAATTGTCATTATTTCTATACAATTTGTAAAAAGCCATTTTTCTAAATAGATCTGTAATTGAATTTTTGTGTGTGTTAATACAGAGATGTTTGCAGCTTGACAACACTACAGAGTGAAGCAGGCTTATAAAGGTTATATATTCATTATTTCCAGTGAAAGTAATGCAAGTAGACTTAGCACATATTCAATATTAGTATGTTGGCTAGTTTTAAACCAGCAGTCTGACCTACTTTGTTGGATGAAAGAGCTTTGGTTTGACAACATACTTTTAAAATAGAGTACACTCCAAGAAATCTAAGGTGAAATATATATCAAAAGGTGATCTCTTTCTTGTTTTGTAATTTACATTGGGTGGATTGCTGTTCTATAGTGTCTTGATTCTCCTGTGAAGTAGACCTTCGGGCATAGCCAAGCACACGTAGCTCTGCCAGGTGCCTGCTGCACACTGTGCTTAGCAGGGAACAGTCAAGAGTTGGCCCGTGTACTGGAACTTGTCTTTATGACAATACAAGGACTTCCTAACATTTCTATAATAAACTTCTCTAGTTTATCTATCCCTTATCGTTTAGATATGGGATCCTTTTGGACAGACAGTATGAAAATATACCACGTCCTACTGAAGTTGCTTATACAGGAGCTGGAGTGTTTCAGGAAAGATATCAAATCATTTAGGCTTCTACTGAACGCCTTTAAAAGTGACCTGCTGTCTTCTGCCTCGCATGAAGGAAGGGAATCTGGTACCTTTAATAGTATGTAGTTTTCTCATTAAACTGTTCTATGCAGATCGCTTTTACTAGAAGGGAATGAGGTGTTTCTCTTTGTCAACACTTTGTGTAGTTGGGCATCTACATCTGAGAGCAGTGGAATGTTACCCTTGCAACTGCAAATGCTTAATGATTCATAAAAATATAATGTATTAATGAAACTGATCTTTTATCTTTTACAGGTTTCAACAGCAGACCAGTGTCGTTCTTCCCCTAAAGCTCTGATCTCTTGCAATAAAAAATCACTTTATCTTCCACCAGATATGCCAGCTATTCATATTGAATTCACTGAATATTACTACCCTGATGGAAAGGACTTTCCTAGTAAGACTTTTTTTATTGATACTGAACCATAAATTTTGTGTTACTTTCACCTTTATTAAGCTCAGTACCAATTCCAGGTTGGTAGTTGGAAATGGGTTATGGCTTTTTACAGTGGAAGAACACAATACTGCTCCATTTCTGCAGTATGTGCTACTGGCAAATTTCTATAAATACTGTTTTTAAGTCTGCAAACACTCCCAGCATTTTTACTGACACATAAATTATTCATTCTGTAGCATGCATGTATTGTTCCTGCCGTTCCACTGTCTGGCTACAGAAAAGGACTCAAATTAGTGGCATCTAAGATGCAGTGAAGATCTGCTGGAGTTATTTTTATTAATGTGTTATGGAGCTGGCCCTGTTTTATATACAGAAATGTCAGGGGATTTTTTGAGGATGGGACTCGAGGACAGCCTATCTCCTTGGTTCTGCCCTTCCTCTGTAATGAGGACATTCTCCACCTTTCTTCAGACTTCGTTTTATTCTAATATTAGATTTTACATTCAAAAATTCAGTTACTTGCTTGGAGTGAGAGAAAGAAGCATCACTTTATGTGTCCCCTAACCATTTATTCTCTGATGTAAAATACTGGTAAAAATGTAAGTCTGCACTTGTTTTTAAAAAAACCCCAAACCAACAAAAATCAAAAATCAGCCCCTAAATAATTTACTTATTCTCATGATTTTTTTTTGTGTTTTCTCTTTTAGTTCCATGTCCAAATTTGTATGGCCAACTGAATGCTTTGCAGTTCACCCTGGATGAGAGAAGTATTCTTTGGCTGAATCAGTTTGTGTTGGATTTGAAACAGAGTCTTATTCAGTTCATGGCCATGTATAAGCTAAATGACAATTCAAAATCAGATGAACATGTTGACGTTAGAGTTGATGGACTAATGTTAAAGGTATGCTGTCACTGAGGAGGGGTTTTGTGGTTCCTTGGAAGAAAATACTCTTATTCTGAAAAACGATTAGCAAAGCAGCTTAAAGAATAAGCTGACAAATAAATGAACAAACCACCCATACAATAAGCAATGCTGCTCTGGAAAACTGTGCAGAATATGATGGTTTGAAGACAATAATACCGTTCCATACTACTTCATCTATGTCCTATGGATATTTTTGTTTTGTACTCAAGACCTGAATGGGAATATTAACAAATTATTTCACTGTGTTCAATGAAGTTGATATAGCAGAAGAAAAAAAAGAATTGAGCACTGAAGTAAAAACAACTAGCAAAAAATTCATATTTGCACTCTGTATTAATGCAAGAGCCCTCCCTTGTTCCTCTGCTTGTAGTATATCAAAGCTCTTCTGTCTTGCTAGTGAATGCCTGGAGTAAAGAAAGCAGTTCTTCTGAAGCTTTGTTTCTTTTTTCAAAACCCATTTTCATTGTTTACTCTTTCATGCTGGCCCTTGGCTGTCATTCAGGTACACACATTCTCAATGTGTTTATTCCAGAGGAGAGGTGCTTGTTAACACAGCTGAACATCAAATTTTTGCTTCCCTTGTCTTCCCTTTTTGTGGAGGAGAAAGATTATTGAACAGACAATTTCACCATCACCACCTCCTCCCTGATTTGCATTTGGCATTCGTTTCCAAAGTTCAGAGGTGAAGGTATTCTTAAGTCCCTCAAACTTTTATTCTCATTAATTAATTATTTCATCCCTCTATTAACTGCATCATTTCTATTCTAGCACATTGAGTCTTGTATTATTGGTGTGCTTGATACTTACATATCATACAGTTAATTATATAGTTACATGTTTGATTATTTTGTTCTGAGTCCTTTTATTTATATGAAGAAGCTTCATTGCTCATCTTTTAAGTGTTTCTAGGATGACTTTTCACTCTGATCTTTCTAGATTCTGCATGGAGATGTTATGGCAGTCACTGATACTAGCAAAACTAGTGTGACCAAGTTCCATGTTAAACAACATCAAGTACTGGATTTGGCATAAAACGTGTATTTCCTTTAAAACTTGCACTAAAGATATGGAAGTTAAATTAAATCCAATATACTGAACTATTTTGGTCTGGTTTTGTTTTTTTTGGGGGGATTTAGAGTATATTTTGATTTTGATGATAAAAAAATTATCAGATAGTGGTCACCTATTCTGTATTCTGCAATGTTAAGCGTGCTAAATGCCAATATTCTTAACTTGTTTTCTTCTATCTTAACATAGAAATAATATGCTGTAGTATTTAGTGTAGTGAACAACCCTATTTGACAAATGAGGTTGAAGAACAGAGAATTGTAACTTGAGTTCAAAGCTGTAAATACTTAGAACACTTGAAGAAACTTTTGACCAAGTTGTTTCTGAGATGAAGTAATCGGAAACTTCAGCCAAAATCTAGCCTAAATTTAAGCCAGGCTTAAATCTAAATCCTTCAGGTAAGAAAAGCCTGAGACCCTTCTGGTTTTGTACAAACATTGAGTTTCAGATGCCCAGCATCATTCTTAAAAATGAAAGGAAATACAAATGATAATTTGTGAGCCTGACTTATCCCTGTTCTGTGTCAGTGTACTTGAGTTCTCATAAAATTCTAATTATATTCCTTTATTTTAGCTGTCATGGTTATTATTTTATTTCTTGAATTGTATACCACCTTAATCTACATATTTCTAACAAGACAAAATATATTTCTTTCTTGCAGTTCATCATCCCTGCTGAAAACAAATCTGAAATTCATAGAGATCAACCTCGTGCACTTTCCATTCAAAGTTCTGAGATGATAGCCACGAATACAAGATACTCACCAAACTGCAGACACTCTGATCTAGAAGCTTTGTTTCAGAACTTCAAAGACTGTGAATTTTTCAGTAGAACTTTCACCAGTTTTCCTAAGTCCCAGAGGAATTTTAATCTTTTGCATCCAATCTTCCAGAGACATGCTCATGAGCAAGATACTAAAATGCATGATGTTTATAAAGGTTACATCATCCCAAAATTAAATAAATATGCATTGAAGACATCTGCAGCTACTGATGTTTGGGCCTTGCATTTTTCCCAGTTTTGGATAGATTACGAAGGAACGAAAAGTGGGAAAGGCCGACCAATAAGCTTTGTGGATTCATTCCCACTTTCGCTTTGGATTTGCCAGCCAGTAAGATTTGCCAAGTCACAAAAAGAGCTTTTATCACATAATCAGACAGCTTTGAACATTCCAAAAAGCGAATCTAGTGATCTTGCTAATAGACTACAACGTAAAAAACTTCTAAAAGAATATTACAGTACTGAGACGGAGCCCCTCACCAACGGCATTCAAATGTCAGATACTTCAGGAGTGCTTGCTGAAAGCTCTTCCTCTGATGCAGATGTAAATGTTCTTGTCCACGTTCAAAAACACGTAAGCGTGCAGATCAATCATTACCAGTATCTTTTTTTGCTGTTTCTTCATGAATCTCTTGTGTTGCTCCTGGAAAACTTAAGGAATGATGTAGAAGCAGTGACAGGAAAACCTGCAAAGCAAACGGATGTCTGCATTGGGATCCTACTGAAAAGTGCAGAACTAGCCTTACTACTCCATCCAGTGACTCAGGGAAACCCTTGTAAGTCTCCAGTTGTGGAAGAAGGAAGTCCCATGGCATCAGAACTCTCCCCATTGGGAAATGGGGAAGCTCTTACTTCAGAGAGTAAAGTAGTTAGCAATAAGGTAGTGCAAGCTGGTATTACTAATTTTGATTATGTAAATGACTGCAAGCCTCTGAATGGTGAAGTTAATAAAGAAATTTTAATAGATCCTATTTTGTTTAAATCGGACAGTAATATGGATTTTCAGAAAGGGACATCATTTTCAGATGATGCATCAGATAAAGGTTTGGGAGATACAAGTGAAGGAGGAAGCAGTGGACTTTTTAGTAGAAGTGATTCAGAGGAGGTCTGTGGACCTCTAAGTGAGAAAAGTAGCTTGCAGCCTAGGGATTCAGCATCTCTTTTAAATAAGAGAGAAGATTCTACTGAATTTTTCACTGATAAAGAGAGTGACAAAAACATATTCTCGAATAAGTTAAACGAGCAGGAAAGCACAACTCAAGGCTGTCCTACCCAAGTCACTGACTTGGAAACAGAAACTGCCTTAGAACCTGAAGAGCTTGAAATCAACAAAGAAAAAGTGACTTCGGTTAGAATGTTTGCATCCCAGTCTGCTTCAAGGTATAGAAGGTTTAATGTTAAATCAATTTTCTTACTATCTTAAATATTTATCAGTCTTGGCCACGTACTTCTAGTAATGGTCAAGAGAAGTGAACACCTAATAGATGAAAATTTTAAAAGTGCATAAAGATATAAGATATGCAATATCCAGCATTCAGTGAAAGCTAAAGTAAACTATTAATTGATTTAAGCTATTTACTATCAGCTTAACTGCTATGAAATATGTATTAAGAAAAACATTGACATAAATATCTACAGGAGTGCTTATCTCTTTTTCTTGCCAAAGGATTATTGAATGATCAGACTTTTTTCTTTTATATTTTATCTGGTATACAAGAATTTTTTTCGACTAACTTCTATGTAATTCCTTTACTTTGAAATAATAATAGATATCCTAATATCTTTGTATTTTATAAGTGCAAAGCCTAAGGAACGTTACCCGTCCAGCCTCCCTACGTTCTCTGTTTCCTACAAGAATATGAAGAGAAGTCCATCACAAGTCTCTCTGGATACCATCTCTATTGATAGTATGATGCTAGAGGATCATTTGATAGAGAGTGATGGAAGTGACAGCCAAAGCTTTCTGGAGAAAGGTAAGTAGGTTTAACAACATATTTTTAAGCAATACATGAAAACATCGTTTATTACTAAAATAATACTCAGAAGAATTGTAGTGCAGCAAACGCTGGGTTCTTTACTGCACTGGTTTTGTTAGCTTCTCCAGTTGGTAAGATCAAGTATCTCCATAGCACATCATTTCAAGGGAAAACACTAAAATGTATTGCTTTGGCAGCGCTTCTTAATTAAACACTATTTAATTTTCCCATCTTGAAGAAGGTAAAAGCATTGCAGTGCTATGTTGCAACGCTGGATTAAGCAGAATTGCTCCCTGCTTTGCTTAAAATCTGTTGCTCTGGCTTTAAGCGTTTACAGGTCTGTACCCTGAATCGGTGTTACGCTTGAAGGGGTAAAGAAGCTTTAATTTTAACTGTAGATGAAAAAGAATTGGATTTTCACTAATATTCACCATGTCTAATTACCAGGCAGATAGATTTGGTAGTCTCCTTGCAGCTTGTTCCTCATGGAGCAGTCCCTACCTATTGTGTGTCTAACAGCAAGTATTTGTCCAATTTTTACTCGTCTGTGCACAAGCGTTTGCTCCTGATTTGAGGGAGGAATTCAGGCATCTGGTAATTATGCCTATATAGTCTGTAGTACTGTGGATTATGCAATTGTAATAATCTAGTAGCTCTCTGGCAAAACGGATTAAATAATTTTCTAATGTCAGAAAATATGGTAAGACTTTATTGAGACCTCTTTTCTGATAAATTCTACTTTGAATGAAGAATGGCCATTTTTTTCTGTGGGATTTCTTGTCAGTCTAGAACAACAACAGGAAGAATGCTTCAACCTGTTATGTATTTGATTTGTAGGAGTATTCCTGCATGGGTTTATGTGGGAGTATGGCATAAAATACATTTTCCATTTTAAATAATCTTTATATGTATTTTTAGCTTGATAAACAATATTTAACTTCATGTTAAGTCTTCATGTTTTCTAGTTGTCAAGGAAACACTACCACATTCACTCTAATGAAAAAATATATATAGCTTATTTCTCTATACATAAAACTGCAAACTTTTGCTCTAAAAGTGTTTTAGATACATGACTTGGAATCTTTAACCATTTTTCTGCTGGATCAATTTTGTATTTGATTTGGAAGGCCCTTCACAATTTTTTAAAAAATGCATGTAGAGTGCCGTTTTGAGTTTGTCACTATACACTGCCTTACTTGCATAGTATCTAGAACTTTGAGCTCCCTGTAAGAGGAATGGATTTGGCAGTTCAATCATAAATATTTATTTAATAAACCATTCAACTCATCTTAAAAAATGAGTTAATGTATGTACGATAACAGACGCTGACTTTATTCTTCATGCAGGAGTGATTCAGGTTATGCTATGCTAACTTTGCATTTTTTCTGATGTATATATGGAAGGTATTACAGCCACAAACTATGAAAGCCCATCAGAAAATGCCCATGGAGGAGGCACAGTGACTGAAAATTGTGATGGGTCATCTCCAGATGCCATGAGCGCTGCTTCAGAGAATGCCCATGAGACTAGTGAAGAAATGGTAATATTTTTTAATTCTATTAGAATGCATGCTTCAGTAAATTAAACCTTAAAATAGGGCTAAAATGAATGCTTTCAGAAGTGGTTTTTTTAAGTAGTTTTGGGAGCTTTTGTTAGTGTATTATGTAAGCCTGTAGATCTAGTGCAGTTGTATTAAGTGCAAATGAAGATTTTCAATTATCTGTGCATATAGGTAGTATGGAGAAAAACAGAATTTGTGCAAATTGTTATGTAAATGAATGTCAGCATGTTTTTTCTACTTGCAGAGTATAACTAAAGAGTCATTAGAAGAGTGACCCCAAAATAGTGGTAACAATGATGGACGTTTGTCTTCTGATACCAAAGCTGACTTTTGAAACTGACTGCTACTTTTTTTTTTTGAAAGATACTGCAATCCAATAAATAGAGAAGAAGGGCTGGCTACTATGCAGATAGCCAAAGTTTAGTAGCCTGTCCTGGTTCTTTAACTAGATCTGATTCAGTGACATAAAGGCTTGGTTGTGCTTAGGATATACATGAAGTTAAATGCAGCCTTAGCAAATTTGAAGTGTCAAGTAGGTCACATGCTTCTTAGAGTGGGGAATGTCTGTCTCACTTTTGTAGCTTTTCTGGACAATTCTGAATTGGTATTTATGGGTTATAAATACAAGTGTTTGTCTTTGGACAGACAGTCAAGCAACCAACTCCATTGTCAAGCCAATGGGAACAAAAAGAAAAGAAGAAGAAATGAGAAAACTGTTCTTTTCTGTGAGCAAGGGTTATGGATACAAAAATTCTTTTCTTTTGAGGGAGGAAACGTTTAGAGAAACAATCACTGTAAATTCAATTTATAATCTCATATTGTATTATCTTGATTTTGTTGACAGATGTCTGTTGTGGTTTTCCAAATATTTGGTGTTAATGGTGAAATTGACATCAGAGGTGATGACACAGAAATATGCCTACAGGTCAACCAAGTGATACCAAATCAGCTGGGAAATATCAGTGTTCGACACTATCTTTGCAACAGAACTGTTGGTAAGAGCTAACAATGAGATCCTGGTATTGTGAAACTGGAATTGGATATGTTTGTTCTAAGTAAATAAAAACACTGTATTAGCCTAAAAGCACAGAACTAGTTTTATGTTAGTACAATAGCATCCTTTTTATGCTGGTTTGGAATATTTAATTTCTTTCCTAATTGCCATACATTAAAAGGGAAATAAAAATTGAACTATTTCTGATAGCAATAGGGAAAAAATGCATTGCATTGAATCCTGATTAAAATCAAGTAAGTTGCATTACATTATGTTATTGTTTTATGACGATGAAACTCTATTACTCTCTAATGATACGTTGCCTAAGTGTACCTTAGTTCAAAGTGCTGTTTCTTTTCTTCAAGATCTATTTCTCTAGGTTAAATTAACACTCACAGTTTAAACAGATTCATAATCTGTGGTTTAAGAAAAGCTAAAAATTGAGTCTGTGTCAAGAAAGATGAGCTGCAAGGACAGCTTTTTTTTTTACCCCCTCTTTTTTTTTTTTTTTAGAGCTTGATGGGAACACAGGGTGTAGTTTTGTGCCAGATATTTGCATAACGAGATCAACCAGTGTATTGTCAGAGCTCTTCTTGGCCACGAGTACATATATATTCTCTGCCAGAAAACCTAGTTAAGTTACTGTAAGGATTTTTCCTTGGCTTGATGTTTTGGCGTGCCACCTCCTGACACAGTTTGCTTTGCTCCCCTCTGCCAGCCTTCCACAGGGATTGCTGGATGCCAGCTCTGTTGCGCTGTAGGGTTTTTGGGGCAGATTCCCTGATGCACCTGCTTCCTGCTTCTGCTTAATCTCCTTTCCCAGGAAACAGCTATGGCAGCTGTTGGCTGCCATTTGTTCCTAGCCTTCCAGCAGCATGGAATTTCTTCAGAAAGTTGTGCTTGGTGGCACAGCCTCTGATGTCTTGGCTAAAGAGCCCATTTACTCTGGCAAGCTGAGCAGTTGCCAGATGAGCAGCAGTAGCAAGATGTTGCAGTTGTCTTGAGGCATCTGAAGGCAAGAGGGAGGTCCAGCAGGGAAGACTCATGGCTGCCTTGCAGTTTTTACAGCAGGCAAACTGATTTCTGGCTATCTGTCATATCTTCTGTAAAAGCAGGAGGGAGCAAATAGCAAGAACATGCCACCTCCCTCCCTGCTGTCACGTGGATCTAAAACTAGAACTTGCTTCCTCTGGTTCAGCTGATTGAGAGGCTTGTGCACTGGCTGATTATTCTACAGACAAAAAGGTATAAATGTGAATGGAATCTCCAAATGTTTCCACTTTGGATCTCTTCCTTTTTCTTTCTGGTGGGTATCTAGGTAGGTGGGCCAACAACACCTCTCTGGTTTTTTTTGACTGCTGGTCAATTTCTTCTCTTCTCTCCACTGATCTTTTTTTCGCTCCCCTGTAGGGATGTGCTTTCTGTGCTCAGTCAGGAATCTTGTGCAGCCACTGCTGCTCCCCCTCTCCCGCATTCCTTCTAATAAAAGAACTAAGAGAGAAAACAGTTTAGAAAAAAAGGATCAAGGTTGGGAAAAAGCTTGAGAATTAGATCAAAAGAAACAATTTAAATGAATTAATAGTAATAAAATACAACTAAAAGCACCAGTGAACATAAGTGTAAGAAAATATCCCAATAAAAGCAACCCCCCTTAAGACCTTTACTAAAACTTACTCAAGGGCTGAATTAATAACTGTAACCAGTAAACTGAGGAACAATGCAAAGCAATGAATAATCAAGTCATAATTACAGTCTATGAAGGTGTTCTGGGTAAAAATAACCATTTAAAACCTACTAAATTTTTACTGCAGTAGGTACAGAAAGGGAAAAGCATGCCTAATAACTTTTAAATTTGAGGGCTGTGTGGCAGCTGTGTACTTCCCTGCAGGGCTGGCTGCAGGATGATGCCTTTGGCAGCTCTTGTCTGGCAAAAGAGGTAGTAGAGGTAATTTAGGAAGGACAGTGCTTCTACTGAGACCCTCTTATTCTCAGAGGAGAAGAGACCAGCAGTTCATAGCAGCTTCCAAATTGTTTTTACTCCATTGTTTCTTGACTGTGCCCCTTTCAGGTATCTGCAAGATAACCAAGATTGACTTCATGGCTGAGACTGAATGTGTGGTCTATTGTTCTGCTGTTTCTCTATACTTTGGTGGATTCTTCCAGCAATGATGCAGGCACTCTTTTCTGGCCTGGAAATACTTGCAGCACATGCTACTTACTTCTTTCTCTATATTTGTGGGAAGAATATAAATTCTTGAGGGAAATTTCCCAAATCAGTTCCAGGGACTCATTGGACAGGGTGGTCATTGGTCTCCCATCTGGACAGTTGCCCTTCCTCCCAAAGACTGTTAGTACCTAATTATTTTCTGCCTGGACTAGATCCACAAAAGGTACCTGATACTTGCAGTGTGCCTTCTCCTTGCAGGTGAAGGAAATGTGCAATTTAGCAATTCTTCATTTACACATTGTAGAGATTGAATGATGGAGTAACAGCTGTTAAGAGTTGTGGAAACGTCTGTTCACATAGGGAATGGCAAAGGGAGAGGTTCTGGCAGAGGCTGGAGATTCTTATGTTCATTTATAGTTCTTCCCATTGGTCTTTGCTAACCCAGATGAACGAAATTTTCATCTACCCTGACTCCAGTGGCAACAGATACGTGTGTGTGCTGTGACTTTACTGCTGTGCTAGGTCATCCATGAGAAGGGAGCACCATGCAGAAAAAGGAACCCAATTGGTCTACAGATAGGAAATCTGACTGCTGTAGCTCCAGGCGATATCTGTTTTATGTTGAAATTACAATTTTCAGGAATATACTGAAGTATATGTTCACATGCTGCAAATGTCATTTCTTTAACAGGATACCTGAGTATATCTATAGAGACTTGATAGATCAAAAAGCCTGTGTCTCACAGATGATAAATGAGGGTAAAGGGGCAGAGGCAGTGTCAAGATGTCTCTAGGCCAGTGCTGCTCTCAGAGCAGGGTCAGCTCTGAGATGAGGCCAGGTTGCTCAGGGCTTTATCCCACAAGGTCTTGGAAAAGACCTCCAAAGGCAGAGACTGCACGACCTCTCTGGGAAGCCTGCTCCACTGCTTAATTGTCCTCATTCCTTACATTCAGCATGAACTTCTCTTGTGATTTGAGCTGTTCCCTCTCAATCTTCTGACAAGCACCACTGTGAAGAGCCCAGCTCTGGCTTTATAACCTCATTGTAGGTATTGGAAGGCTGCTGGTAAATTTCCCATGAGCCTTCTCTTCAGCTTTCGGTAATTGCTCATAATGCACAAGCAGAAATCAAGGAGAGATTACAATAAACTGCACAACATTAATATGGGGGAGGAGAAAAAATAGTATGAAAGAAACGAAAATAGAAAAAGGCAATCGTACTTCATCTCTAAATTTAAATTTTATCCATGTCCTTTTTCCAACTTCTAAGCTTGTAAACATTGGACTTCCCTGAGGGAGCCAGAATTTAAACCGAGAAGCATTTTTTTTTGTTTTAATTATCTCAAATTTGTTTAACAGTTAGATGCTCTAATACAAATTGACATAATTAATTTGATTTTACATAGGTTACTTTGATTTCAGCCATCTTTCAATGGTTGCTTCTTAATATAATTACTGTGAATACTTATTTTGTAATACAGGTAATTTCTGTGGGTCAGCCATCACAGTGACCAAATGACATGAGAATCCCATGGTGTAATTATTTTGGGTGGTGAACCCACTTTTTTGTACAACAAATGGATATTGGCTATGCCCTACCTTTCCATATGTGGTTACCATAAATATTTATTTATTTATGTAACTTATATTTTTAAAATCTTATTTTAGAACTCTTTGGTTGAGTGTTGCCATTATCCTTACTGGTTAAAGGTACTGAAACTAACAAGGAATGGCTAGAGGTTCTTTAAGGTTCAAATCTGCTGTCACCCAAATAATGGAAGCACTATGTGGTTGTGTTCTCCATCTTTACTGCATTGCTGTTCATGTTCCTTTGTGTTAGCAAATAAGTTCCTGAGTCAGGAAATTCTGCCTTTCTAAGAGAATAGCTGCTTTCTTGAGAGGATGAACAGACTTAAATGTTTTTCTGAATTAAAATTGAAGGAGTTAACATAAAAGTATGCAAAATAATTGTTTTTCTATCATCAAGACATTGAGGAGATACACATTTAGGTTTTTTTTTTTGCACAGCCATAGTTCTGTATTGTCCTCCTCTGTTGTTACAGTGAGATACTAGTCCTTGTATGTACTGCTTATTTCTCTTCTATAATTTGAAGTCATATACATAGAAATTTCCTCTGAGGCTCTGTATTTTTAATGCCATAATTTGTGGCTATTACTTCTAAATATTTTAGGAAAATCACTTGGACAATAGAAGTGGAAGTAATTGCATCATAATTGCTTTTTTTGTACATTGCAAAATGTTAATACAACTTTGTTTTCATTTTCCAACAGGTTGTGACTGCAAATCTGTGGCTGGAACAGTTAATTCATCACCTGAGATCAGTTTGAGATGGGAAAGTGGGCCTAGTGCTGTCATACATTCTCTGCTGGCTGTGAAAAATGGTTTTCTTCAGTGTCATGTGGAGAATTTCAGTGCTGAATTCCTAACATCTTCTCTCACAAACATTCAGCATTTTCTGGAAGATGAAACTGTCGCAGAAGTGATGCCTATGAAGATAAAAGTTTCTAATGCAAGGATTAATTTAAAAGTACGTTAACAGTAAGCTATGTGGTTGCTCTTGTTTCTTTGATGATAAACTACTAATCTGGATACAGTTAAGTTCAAAGACACTGTTATCATACTCTGGAAGGTCTTTAGATAACAATAAAACAATTTAAAAATCCATAGATTTGGTTAGCTGTGTGGTATGTCTAGAGGGAAATTCTCTGCATGACTAAGCTGTTTATATGAATTAATGTTTTATACTTTTTTCCTCTTCTCCCAGTCTTTTTCATGTAGAACGACAGTGTCTGTGAGTTTTACACGTTAGTTATGCCAAGTTCTTAGAGGCACAATATGTTTTTTTTCTGTTTGGGCTTTTTTGCTTAGCATAGTAACGGGTTTCTAATTACAAACCATAGATTTTTAAGAGGTTAATATTCTCTCCTACATAGAGGATAGTTCTTTCAAGCTCAGTACAAAAGGGAAAAGGTAATGGGAATTCCAGTTCAAGCCACTTCAATACTGTTTCTTAGAACCCAGATCTCATGTTCTGCTTAACCTAGAAACAGATAATAAATAATGCAAACTTTTCTCACCATCATAGCTTAAAATAGTAACACTAAGAGGATGCTCCTGCTCAACCCTTAGAGGGTTTTCTTTCAGGCGTTTAAAGGAGATGGTGAGTTCTGTGTTGCACAACTGTTGAATATAAACATAAGGATGCTTTTTTGGAAGTGAGGGGACAAGAGAAACCCACACAACCCAAACATAAAGATAAGATAATCATAACATTGCTTTAGAAATTAATAATCGCCCATATAAACTTTGTTTGAAGTGAGGATGGAATAACAGCAGCTCCAGTTCTGCATTTGGGGCTGAGGCCTTGATTCTTCTCATTCTTGACTGGAAGAGCAATTGCTATCTTTATGGTGTTCTACTCAAATTGCATTGGTGATCCCTCCAACCGTGATGCAGCTTTTTTTATCCCGAGGATCCTTAGGCACTTCTTTAAGGCTGTTTCTAGTACAGGAGTAACACAAAACTTTATCTAGGAGCTGTGGATCTATTCCTCAGATTTCCTATCACAAATGTGGATGCCCAAGTGCAGAAAGGAAAGTCATTTAAATTTAAAAATGTGATTTTGTGCTGGTTTATTTGCCAGAAGGCAGATTTAAGTACAAAGTTCTTGAGAAAGCAGCTGTTTGAGGTGGGGAATCATAGAACAATTAGAACTGGAATGAACCTTAAAGATCATGGAGTTCCAACTCCCCTGCCACGGGCAGGGACACCTCCCACTAGAGCAGGTTGCTCAAAGCCCCATCCAGCCTGGCCTTGAACACTTCCAGGGATGGGGCATCCACAGCTTCTCTGGGCAACCAGTTCCAGTGTCTCACCACCCTTACAGTAAAGATTTTTTTTCCTAATATCTAACCTAAATCTCCCCTCTTCCAATTTAAAGCCCTTGCCCCTTGTCCTGTCACTACACTTCCTCATAAAGACCCCTCCCCATCTCTCCTGTAGACCCCCTTATAGATACTGAAAGACTGCTATAAGGTCTCCCTGGAGCCTTCTCTTTTCCAGGCTGAACAACCCCAACTCTCTCAGACCATCTTCATAGGATATACATTGTTAAACTAGTAACAAGAGTGGCCTTGGCAGAAAAAGCACTGGAGTGCCCACTCAGCAGTGCACACAAGTTGCAGTGAAGTTACTCATGATGGTTAGTAAACTGCAAATTTCACATATAGATGAATTTTTGGGTAATAAAAGGTGAGAGGATATGGTTCAAATTTATGCTGCATTGCTGTTCAGTGCAGTATATTCTTCTAGTTCTTCTGCGGGAGCTTGATTCAGTGTGTTTCATTGGAGATGGAGAGGGAAGAATTTAAGAAAGGTGATACAAGAAACTTTGGCGATTCTATCTCAACATCTTTCATGCTATGTACTTAATTATACTGGTAGTGTTATTCTGCTTGACAGGGATAATGAACTATAAAGACTTCCTGGAGAGACCCCAGAAATCATTTGTGAAGTTTCTCTTCTGTTGAATACAGTAATATAACTGAACTTCAGCTGGTGTCATCCCAAACTAAATTCTAAAAAGACAAAATCTGCTCGAGAATGCTAGCTGTACTCATTCAGTCTTTAAATAGTTCAAGGGAAAATCAGATACTTTATAGTGCAGGTTTCTTATCTCTGACTCTGTGAGCTCCTGAGCTAAAGAATGTCTTGAGTTGGGATATAATCTTATGGAGATGTCAGTAAAAATACTTTGAAGTATTTTAGTCAGACTGTATATATTGAATTTGGGAGACTTACGGTAGAGATAAATTCAGGCCTTTAATATGATCCCCAGGAAAGAAAATTGGAGCAGAAGTCTAATGGAGATCCCATTAGAAAATTCTGCTCTGAAGTGTTCCCTTTCAAGTTTCATTGGATCCACTTATGTTTAATTGAACATATTAATTAACTATTTTGATTTCCTGGTAAACTCAATTTTGAATACTTGTATTTTTTAGGATGACAGTCCACATGAAAATCTCAAAGCATCTGAGCTAGTACCCATAAAACTGCATATTGACATCCTTTGGATAGAAAGAAATGATGATGGCACTTTTCTCATTAGAGGTTTGTATGTTCCTGTGCCTTGATATCTTGATATTATAATCTAATTATTGTTAATACTGTGGGTTTTTTTTTCCTTTGTGCAGACATGTGGCTAATAATGAAAAGACAACCAATGATAATTTGTGCAATTTGTGTTGCCATGTACCTTAACTCAAATAGTAGTCACATAGAGGAAAACTATCTTTTTGAAGAGTGTATTGGCGAAGATAACAACCTAGAGCTGAATCAATCTCAGAGAAATAAAAATATATGCATATAATTTTATTAGGATATGGTTCACCAGTGCTCAGCACTTCATCGTGATAAGTCCAAGGTTCCTTTAATTGACTACCAACCAAAGAAAAAAAAATAGCCTTTCTTTACAGATTACCAAGTTGATTACTTATTGTCTTTGTGGTTTTGTGTTACAGGGAGTAATAGAGAATACTGTAAAACAAAAGACTATATGAGAAGTACAAGTAGCAGTTTTCAGTTTTGTGTATTATGGTGGTATCCGGGCAGCTCAAGGCTGGGATTGTACTGTGACTTGTACTTCAAACAATGATTTAACTTCGTACTTTTCACGAAACATCTATACACTTAAAACTTTTTTTTCTACATGAATGGGAAATACTAAATACTCATAACAAGGCAATATGCTTAGAGCTGGAGTTTTACTGTTGTCTTTCACAAATATGTTGAAGAATCATGGAGTAATTTATGTTGGAGGAAGCCCGTAGAGGTCATCTGTTCCTGCTCCTTGCTCAAAGCAGGGGCAGATTAGATCAAGTTGCTCAATGCCCTGCGCAGTCAAGTTTTGAGGATTAAAAAGTCAATACCACAACCTGCCCTAAATAATCTGTCCCGGTGTTTGACGACCCTTATGATTAAATTTTTAGGTAATGTCTAATTGGAATTTCCTTCATTCCTGCAGCTTGTGTCTGTTGCCTCCCATCTTGACACCTCAAGACAGAAGTGCTTGAGCACTTGCCAGGCATCTCGGGGAAGTCTGGTCCACCTTCTCTATACCCTTCCACTAGGTTGGCAAAGGCAGCATTAAGATCTTCCCCATAGCTTTCTCATCTTCAGATTTGACAAGTGCATCTCTCTGAGCCCTTTGTTTATACATCATGTGCTCTTGGTCGCGATTGTCTTGGTGGTCCTCTGCTGTCAGTATCTTTCTCACACTAGGAAGTCCAAAACTGGATTCTGTATTCCAGGTGTGATATCACTGTTCCTGAGTGATATCTTCCCTCATCTTGCTAGCACAACCTGTTTGTGTGTGGTCTTTACTCTCAGAGCTGACTGCTGGCTTGTGACAAATCTTGTTGACCAAGGCCTACAGGTCATTCCCTGCAATGTTGCTTTCTGTCCAGTTGGTCCCCAGCCTGTGGAAGTAAACAACAAAAGAGGTTGTTTACTTCCAGCTGCAGGACTTCACACTGGCTTCAGCTGAACTTCATGAGGCTCCAGTTGGCCCCTTTGTCCAGCCTGTCCAGGTTCCTCTGAAAAACAACCTTGCCCTTGCCCTTGTGTCAGCCCTTCAGTCGGTATTGTCCACAAATGGGCAAAGTGCACCCATCCTTTCATCCAGGTCCTGAATATATTAATCCATCAATGTGCAATGCATTCTATGACTCGAGGAAGAGGAGGCTGCAGGGTGATCTTAATGCCCCCTTCACCTCTCTAATGGGATAGCAAAGATGGACCAGACTTCTCTCAGAGGTATGCTATGGCATGATTTGCTTGTATTTTAATTTCTCCACTTTAATACATTGTTAAAACATTTAAAAATGTTCAATGCATTTTGGTTCTCTTTTTATACTAAACATTGGGAGAAATAGTAATTTAGTGACAAAATACATAGTTTTAAGGTTTCTTTCAACTCGTATCTTTTCCCCTTTTTGCTCAAGTGCTCTAATCCCTGTTCTTGGCATGGACTGCTCAGGTACAGTGACTTCAAAGGCATAGGTCAAATGCTGTCTGCAGTGCAGTGATTTATGTATCTGCAGTGCTACATTTGTGAGACCCTGTGTGTGTGTGTGTGTGGTGGGAGGAGGGGGTAATGAACAGAAAACTCTTGCGTAGAAGGAGGTGTTAAAAAAAAAAAAAAAAAGAAGAAAACCCCAACAAAACCCAGAGTATTTTTTAGACTATTAAGAACCTTGCTCCTCGTTTTTTCCCTTAGTGCAAAGCAGTATATTTTAATAGAGGTTACAGTGCACTTCAGTTACTAATGCTAGAAAGTTTCTTTAATGCCAAGCCGTTTAAGTTATTTTTTAATTTAAAAACTTGATCCTGCAGGTTTATCTCACTGTGTCTTCAAATGTAAATGCAGTCTCTAGATCTGATTTTGATCTGGAGACAGTATATTAATAGCAATGTTAATAGTTCTCAAACTTCTAATTATTCAGAATGCATATTCTCTGATGATGATATTCATCAGTATAAACATGTAGTACTTTTCTTCAAGCTGGAAGCTGCATATTGCCTTTTATGCCTCCTTTCTTTCTTCCTCCAAAAGGATATATGACTTCCAATTTTATTTTTTTTTTTAAATTTTATTTTGGGAGGTAAATATAAATGTATGTAATATTACAAGTGTATTTGTTTAGGTGGTTTTAATTTTGTGCTGATGAGAATCAAACTTTAGGAAAAAAAAAAACACCTTAAGCACTATTCTTAAGTATCTTTCTGTGATACAGACAATCAAAGACCAAATGATGTGTCAAAGATGAAGAATTCAAGTAGTGCATTGCAGCAAGCAGCTGGACCTGCTGGACATAAAACACAGGATCGAGCCACGCAGACTGCTGGTGAAATTCCCACCCCTTCTAAATCAAGCGGGGATTCAGCTGACTTCGTTAAAAAGGAGGTATTAAGAATTTATTTTGACTCCTATCACGCCCCCCCTACCCCCACCCCCCCCTAAAAAAACCCATTATGTTACAATCATAATTGTTAGTTTATCTAGGGGTAGGCTTTGGAATTACATATCTTTAGAAATTGAGATGGAAAATACGAATTATGGATATTATATTATGGTTCAGTAATTAGGCATGGGAAATAAATTTCAAAATATTTACTTAATTTCTAAATAGGATAATAATGTACTGCAGGCTAATTAATCTCCTTTACATAAAAGGGATTTTTATAAGGGAGCAACTCCCTTCTTCTCTGTCCCTCATCCCTGTACAACACAATTGCCACAGACAAAGAGTTAGATTATTAAGTCAGACCTTTACTAATCTGTCAATCATACCTGGATTTTGAATTGATGATGACAGGCCTCACACATTAACTTGGCTGTTTTTTTCCATTGGGTAGGAATCCATTCCTAGAGCTTAGAACCTGGTGTCATTTCTAGTCCACCCCAGAATGGAAATGGTGTAGCTAAAACACTGGGTATCTTGCCTTTTGAGCTGTCTGCTTCATCTTTCTCCATCTTCTACGCTCTCTGACTGGGAATCAGTTGCAACTGACTCAGCCCCAACAAACCTGCACTCAGCAATGAATGTGAACATATGGTATTTTAAAAGTTACTGTAATGGGAAAAGTGGAGACCATGCAGGAATACTAATAACCCTCTTTTCTAACTCAATCATTTCAGCTTATTGAAGAAAATGAATGTCTCAAACAGGAACTAGCCAAGGCCAAAATGGCTCTTGCTGAGGTTCAAATGGAAAAAGATGCCCTGCTTCATCGTATAAAGAAGATGAATGTTGATCATCAGTAGGACAGTGTTCTGTTGGTGCAAGGCATCATCAATAGAACTTTAGGTGATGGTGACATCTAAGATACTGTTTGTGAATCGATGGAAGACACGGTTATTTTTTTTTTGGTCACAAAGTTTACTCATTGCGAACAAAATGTTTGTAAACTAGTTACTATTCTGAAATTATCATTAAATGTAACTTTTTTCAGCCCATTTTAAACTGAAATGACTTTGGAAAAATCAGTTTATACTGTACTTTATTAACTTACTGAAGGAAAAAAATCATATCATCTACTTTTAATATTATGAAAAGAGATGTTATTTTTAAAATGTTTTCTGAAAAGTGGATGGCTCAGCAATGAAAGAATGTACTTAGGTGCATAACTGAGTAAAATGTTCCACACCTCATTAACAAACTGTACCTCTGTTTGTTAAGGTTATGTTGTTTTATTATTACCAGAAGGTATCTACATTTGCACTATGATGATATGGGCTAGATCCTCTAGAATAGTATAGCTACTGAAAATTAAAATACCAGCTCTAAACTGGCCCTAAATTCAGTGTAATTTGCCCAGAGAGGATTTTAAAAATAATCCTCTGGTGCTATACAGTTCTACATACCCTTTCCATACCCACTCCTAAAATACCACAGCTAATGCTGGAGAATTTAAGTAAGAGGGCATACTCCTGTGCTTTTCTTCTACATTAAGGTCCGCTCTATCTGTACAGCTGATGTAATTTAGACATTCACAGTTTGGGTTTTCTTTTTTCTCTCTCTCTGGGATGAGGTTATAGCTCTGCAATAGGATCCAGCCCTTTGTGAAAGGTGAGCTTTGAGCCATTTTGCACGTCTGATTTCTCATCAGACATGCCCAAGGATTTGGTCCAGTGTATTTAAATATGTAATGTCAATGCTTATGAGGTGGGGGGAAGAGGGAGGGGGAGAAATCCTACAGGGATTCATTAATTGTATATTGCTTTTTTTTTTTTTGATAAAAAAGCTGTAGAGAATCATTTAATTACCCAATGAAATTGTGAGATTACATGAAATGTAATTATACATTTTAAATCATGGGTGATTTGTACAAATTGAACAATAACTTTCAGCTAAAACCTGGTACAGATGAACAAATAAAAAAGCACAACACTGTAAAATAGAGAATATAAGAGTGTGCTTTTAAACAATTTAGGAAACAACGTACAAAACCATACAGGCCTGTAAGAGATTGTTTTTGCTAGAAAGAAATATGACTGAATAATTTAACTAGTGACCTTGGATCTGACAACTGAAAATCTTTTGATTGCTAAAACAATTGTTTCTCCCTTCAAATGTTTGAGGGAAGTTGGGGTTTTTTTGTAGATAATGCAGACAAATCTCAAAAAGCATCCTGTGGTTTGACTTTGCGTATTCAGGCTGTCAAACTAGTTTTTATTAAAATGGTTTTCATTAAAACTCTTTGGAGGACACATAATTTACACTGCTGAAAATAGTTACTGAAATATGTAAATTTTAATCAAGAGCTCTATGGAAGAACTGGTTCAGGCACTATTTTAAAGCCTGCCTTATGAAACCCTTGTTGAAATTCCCTTTAATGCCCATGGAAATTTTTTATCTTACTATTCTGAACAAGATGAAAAAAAGATACACAGATGTTTCTAACAGAGAAACAAAATATTTCTATTTCAGAAGGTATTTAAAAAACACAGTATTATATATGAATAGTCCAATTTCACATAAGTATCATGTCAGATTCAGGGGAGGAGTTCTCAACTGGTTTAATTCTCACTGGTACTATTAAAGTCAGTAATTCTTATTCAGTTTATCCCTGCCAAGATCTAGTTAGAATTATTCTGAAGAAAGGAATGTATAGAGTGCTTAGTAGTGTGTTGCTAGAATACTACAATGAGAATTGTCTAATTTTTAAAAAGAAATAAACAGTAATATCAAATGCCTGCTTATTCCTCTGTACAAGCTAGTGACCACTGCTTTTGGCAGAAACGACACACAAACCAAACCCAAAACAACCCGAACCAGCTCTTCTCAATACAGATGTTGAAATTCAGGGTATCACTTTCTTGCACTTCTTTATAATGGAATACATTTCTACTTCATGGCAGTTTTGCAGTTGATGAGCATCATCTGTGGACAGTTCAGAAGAGATCGGTGTGCTTGGTTGTGGACTTGACATCACTGAGAGTGAGAGTATTGTGTCACTGAAATGAGTTTTGCTATTGAAAAAATGCAGAGGCAGAGGTAGTTTGTTAAAGTTTTAAAGTGTAAAGTTAAGCTAAGCCTCAATAGGTTATACTAAAAATAGCAATTAAAGGCCTCAAATCAAATAAAAAGGCTTAATTCATTCTCAGGGCTCTGCTGGTAACCTCCTTAAATCCTAGATATGAAGTGTGTACCATCAGTTGAGCCTCTTAAATGAATCACCCCTTTTGTTCTGCAAAGAACTAAATGGAACTAAGTTTGGAGACCTTCAATGTATACAGAAAATTGACTCCAGAAGTCTTGCAGGCAAACTGCTACCAAGTTTTATTTCACATTTTCTGTGGAAATTTAAGCTGGTCTACAGATTCGCTGAACGCTGATAGAAAGCTTTTGATTTAGCTCACCTTGGAGAGGCTGTTCCCTTTCCTGGGCTTGGTCATTGAATCACTCTGGCATGCACTGCTCCAGTTCTCCCAGTAACTCTAACGCTGTTGGGAAGCACCAATTTTAAATCAAAATGACGTGGCTTTCCAGAGTTACTTATGAAAGGCCTGTTGGAGTGGCAGCTTCATAGAGATCAGGCCTGTTCTCTCATGTCCCTGCTCCAGCTTCGTGACAGTAGCTATTCCAGCCCCTGGAAGTTAACCCCACCATGGCTGTTACCTGTGGGGACTGTGCTGCTGGCTGGGAGGGAACTGCCTTGCTTTTTTTTTTTTCTTTTTTGCTTTTTTTTTTCTGTCAAAATCCTTTTTTTCTTCTGGTCCCATTAGCCATGTCTGTTTGTACACTGTCTCCTCTAGGAATTGACTTGGAGTCTTAAACTGGGATCATAATTAATCTCTAAAGGATAATTGCTAGCTACAGAACACTTCCTAAGTCTGATAGGGTGATGGCTACCTTTATTCATAATAAATATAAGGGGAATGCAATAGTAAATTCATCAAGCATCTAGAATTCCAAGGATTCAAAACGTGCAAGGAGCTTGCTTCTGCAATACATTCGCAGTGACAGCATTTCAGGTAAGTAATGATGGAGAAAATAGTTTCTATATAAAAAATCTGCTCGTATGGGTCTAGTTCTTAAAACATTCATCACAAATTGGACTAAGTAGATTTTTCAGCTTATTGTTGCTGTCTGCAAATTTTGGAGAGTACTCCAGATCCTGTTTCAGCTGTTGATATAAATCAGTGTCTTTTTATCTGTTGTAGGAGCAGAAAATGACCTTGCTAATATGTTAAGTAGCAATGGAGTTGTGGGCACTTGCTGTGAAATCCACTAATTCATCCCTGGCGGTAGGGAAATGAGTCTTTTGACAGCCCTGCAACACAGACTTACCCCTTGGGGTTTTGTTTGTTGTTTTGGTTTTTTTTTTCCTTCCAAACGTGCCACGTCACCTTTGCTGACTGTCTTTTTGAATAGCAGCCCCGTTCCCTCTGCTTCAGTGAAGGTACCTGTCCCTTGTGAGCCTCATAGGAGGCTTCGTGGTGCCAAAGCACATCTTCCAGCTATTGGGGCAAACACGTGGCTTGGAATGGTGGAGTTGATCTGGGCTCTGTTCCCTTGAGAGGTGGTGTGTTGTGTTGCTTATTAACACCGATCCTGGGTTGCTTATTAACAACATGGAGGCTGAAAGCATGAGCCACACAAAGATCCTGCTAATCAGTACCAAAGGGATGGAAAAAACCTATAGCGAAAGGCTAGGCATAGTGGTCACGTGCTGGAGGGACAAACCTCTGTTTCTCCGTCAAATTAAGGAAAAGCATAAATCTAAATAGTCAAGTGAAACTGCATAGTTACCATTCTTTCTTTGCATTTTTTTTTTTTGAGCAGTCTTCTATAAAAACTTAAACTTCAGAACCTTAAATTTCTACAGTTATTTTTCTCTTTGAAATTTGTTTTAGCAAATGACTTCAATCCAGTGGTCTCGTTGCATGTAGGGGGCCAAACCTGTCGTCAGCTCACGGAAGCATGTACAGATTTATACAAGTTTAAAATGCTTCATGAGTGTGCACAAGAGTTGGACCTTGTATCTTTGAATTGGCTGGTTACTAGTTCAAATCTGCGTATTGTCTATTATGTATATAATAGACTAATATGTCTATTAAGAGATATAAAAAAAAATCACTTATTTTAATAATGACAGGTATTTTTGGAACACTTTAACATTAAAGAAGATTTTTGCAACTTTCAGCTTTTCAAATACTATAGAATGTCTTACAAGTTGCTGGCTGAGACAAGTTGCAGGAAGTAATTTCTGAAAGACAGCTAAACCTTTGATAGTCGGTGTTCTCTCCCAAAATTAGGAGAAACTTCTGCATCCCAAAGAGGTAAATCTCTCACATTGCCGGCTAATTAAATGGATGAATATTAATATTGTTCAAAGATCATTTTGGTTTTATTTGTCATTGTCCAAGCCATACCTAACCAGTTACCTTAATGTGCCTGTATTTTATTATTTTTTTCACTATCCTGCTTCTCTTTTTGTTGCAATCACTTATTTTAATATGTGCAGCAGTGGAGTACATGTATTTCCTAAATCCTTCCCCAGGTCATCTCAGTATTAAAACTTTCGTTGTCTAAGAATTCTTGGGGGGGCGGGGAATGTCATTTTGGAAGTAAAAACAAGATGCATCACAACTGGGTAAGAAACGTTTGAAAATGCTGATTGCTTTATAAGGTGAAAGGACTGATGCTGTATCTTCTGTGAGGCTGAACTGGTGGTGTGGGGAGCATAATGCATTCACTGGTTAATGCCGTTCTTCCAGGTCAGAGCATGTTCGAAACCACCATGATTTGATTTGAGTTAGATAATTAGCAAGTATTTTAAACATTTGGCAGAGAAACATGAACAAAGGAGCGCTTCAGAAGTAGTAGTCTGAGACAATACATGCTGAATAAAGAATAAGCCTCGAAACAAATTATCTGTGGAACAAATCTGGATGTCTTCACGTTATCTGCAAACCTCAATACACCATTAGGACGGAAGGTGCAACTGTCAGAAATGCTTTAACCACAATGCAATTGCATTGCACTAGTAACTGTTGAGGTTTTTGACCACTGAAAAATACTTTTGCCGTGGAAATTTTCATGTTGAAGTCTATGGTGATTAATGATTTACTAATCAGAACTAACAATGCTTAACTAGTTCTCAGAATTATCAGTTTTTCAGTCGTTCTCTTTTTAAACATGAATCAAACATGGTGAGCAGGACTCTCCTCATCAGGCCACCGCTAGATGGCAGCCCAAGAAGTCACTTGTGGCTTCATTTTCTTGTGGGTTCCAGTATGTCTTGTTCCTCGACTCAAGAACAGTCTCATTAAACCAGAAAATGTCAGGGTAAAATTTGGTGTTTTTGTAACTTTTGATGATTAATTTCATAACATGATTTCAAATCAGGATTTTTTCCACATTTAATTTGAAGAGCTTGTCTGTGTTTCTACTGCCTTCTTTAACTTTTTCCCCTATAAATAAATCATAAACTGCCTGAACGTTGTTAGAAGGCTTTCTTTCTCATTTTAGGCTTAAATATGTTTTTAGAATGTATTTATGTACGTATGATAAACATTTTGCTATAAAAGAGACAATATTTGCAGTGCATCATCATTATCTGTTAAAACAAAAAGTTTAGGCATTTTTTCTGGTTTTCCTATCATTGCATAGATGAACAACTCCACCTTGATATCATCAAATTATTTTTTCAATTTCCTTGCTAACTAGGAAAAAACCCTGATTTTATTCTACGCATTTTTAATGAAAGGGGCATATACAGATGTTTCCTATGTTTCTTTGGCAATAACCAGGTGTAATCCTTTACAAATGCTTACCTTACCCACCTTCACCAGATGGTAACCTAACAAGACAGCTTATATTAACACTAGAGTGTGTGGTGAGGGATCTGAAGGCATTTCTTTTTATATCCTGTTTGGTTATTCAAAAACTTACAGGCAGAATGACTAAGCAGAGAGAAGAGCAATCTATATAAAATTTACTGTAGGAATCGGGTCGCTTTATTTCCGTCAAATAGTTAGAGAAAATAGCATAGAAAACAGATGTCTTTTCATTCCTCAGGAATCTTAATGTGGCTTGTTCCCTTCCACTTATTTCTAAGTTTTGGTTCTAATAGACCACAACTTGGGATGGGTACAATGGAGAGGGTTGTATTTTTAAAGTGTTGTCCTGCAATGCCATGTACTAGGACATGTTGCAAAATATGACAATATACTGGACAGTTCACTTACCTGAACTGAATTTGATGTAGAAATAAAGCTTCCCTGGTCAAACTTAGCACAAAATGTCCTGAAAAATCATTTGAATCTAAAACATAAGATTCAGTATTTCTGCAATATTCACAAAAAAAAAAAAAATATCTATTTACAGACTTCTTGAGTACTTGAAAATACAGCAGCTTTCTTAAAACTACCAAAAAAAAACACAACAAAACAAAAAAAAAAAAAAAAACCCCAAACAAACAAAAAAAAAACCCAAAAAACCTTCATCTCCAGCATTTCATTTCTTATCTAGGAGTAATGTGAGAAATATGGTTAAGTTGCAAAAAGTAATTGAAAAGGTTTTTAAAAGCAGTATCAGAGCCATTTCCTTAACTGGATCCTAAATCTTTCCAAATCACTAACAGCTGGTGACTTGTAACTCTCCTGGAAAAATGCAAGTTGAGTTTCCAAGTCATGCACCTGAAGGTCTATCAAAGAGTGGTCATGACCTAAATGGTGAGGTTCTTAAACCTTCCTTTGCAATTACCTGAAGTGTTTTCAGCTTATGCAACAGGAAAGTCTTTCTTCAAAGTCATAACGTTAAGAAGATTTAAAACAACTCATTGAAATGGGACTTGACAAAATATTTCAACAGGCAAAGACAACGTAGAGTTAATGTCTTTTACCTTTCATTATGCAAAACATACTCCTTATTTAGCTGGGCTATTACTGTCAGTCACTGCTGTCAGGAAAGAGGAAAAAGGGAGAGTATTTGAAATAAATGTAGGGAAAACAATACACTAGAACAAATTCTGGGTACCTTATTAATGAAAACTTGCTCCTATCTGGCTGAATGCTGTCATCCCTAATGTCATTATGGCTGCCTTTAAAGCTACAGCTGCTGGAGTCAAAAGTTAGGTTTTTACCTAGCAGCAATTGGTGATTTATCAGCAGTAATCTTATTTCTTTTTTTTTTCTTCCTAATCTGGTGATAGAAACTTGTACATAGAGCAAGACCACACTGTCCAGAGCAGGTGGCTATTAACTGACAGACACTGCCATTAGAGTGTCACTGCCAGAGTCTGCCATTTTGCTGATGTCCCTTCATTTTAAGGACACTTGGAAACTTCTGAATCTGGAAAAACTACATCAAGTAAGACTTAGTTATATCAGACACTGTGAGATCTCACCCATAATACCATTCCTGAGACCTGCCAGAAGAATCTCAGACCCTGAAGCACTGGAGGTGAAGTTACTGGCTGAAGTTAAGTGAAGCCACACGTACTTTAAAAATAATGAGGCAGAACTGTAACCCAAACGTGTCCTAAGCATGATGTCACCTAACAGGGTAAGATTCCCTATGAGAATTGTGGGGTGACGTTATAGAACAGGAGAAAGTAGAAAAGGATTAGGCTAATTTTAGGGTAGTGCCTTCACTGGGATATCGCTCAGATAAGCAATAGTTTGATTCAATGCTGCCATCAAATAAAAATAGGCAGTTCCATATTTTTCTGTTTCAATTTTAAAAATGTTTTACAGGATCTTCACCATAAAAAGGAATGACGTGATGAAAGAGCAGTGTCACAGAAGCTTACTAATCTGCCATTAAAAAACCTATTTTCAAGAACCTACAGTGCTTGGCAGGTTCAGAGGTGTGAAAGGAGAAACAAATGTAAGAAAAAATTCATCACAGCAGTCATAAGATTTATGCAACTTAAGTATTTTCTGACTTGAATTATTCATCCTACTTTAGTTAGTGGCTCTGCTTTAATACAGTTTCATACCCTTTTCTTATTGGAGGGGGATCTTTTTAGCTCCAATCTTGATTAAAGATTACTTTGCATTAATTATTGCATATTTTTCTAGGATGATGCCAGCCTATTTGCATATCCATAGCAGAAGACATCTCTGTACTCTCTATCTTCTTAACAGAATATGGAAATAGAACATCTATCACGAATAGCTGTACCATTTCTCTTTCTATGGAAAAAAATCCAAAAATTATTTCCTAAATGTGTTTTGCTGAATCAGCTCCAGTTAGAAGAGTGTCATGGATATATGCTGGTATTCCTGTAATCCTTTCTGCTACCTTTGCTACTGATGCTCTGGTGTAGGTTAATGTGCTATGGTTTCTTGAAATATTTACCTTACATTCAATATTTTTTCTGTATGTTTCTGCCTCTGAGCTCTTAGCATCAATTTAGCCACTGAATTAAAATTACTAGGCTTTTTTCCTGGGGTCAGTAGTCGCCTTTAACTCAGATAAATAATGAATGTAAATCAAATTGGCTGGTTTAGCTGTAGACTTTACCAATTATTATTTTTGACCAAAATGTATTGTGTTGTCTGAAGGCTGAAAATGAGAGATTTGTCCCATTAGCAAACAAATTACTCTTGCTAATATTTTCCCCTGTAATCCAGTTACACAAGAGATAAATGAGATTTAGAACTTTGCTCCATAACCACATCCTCTCATGCAAAAAGCAATAACTTTCTTCCCTAGGCAGTACAGGACTAGCTTTCAAATTTTAATAAACACTCTAGAATGTTGTTTTGTGGGGCTTGGAGAAGTAATTAAGAATGAAGAACCTTTTTACTGTTGGGCTAACTCAATAAAATATGTCAGGGGCCCTAATCTTGTGCTGGGAGCAAAGTATCAACTTCACAAAATCACTCTCTGACAAATTTGGTATTAATTGTTCCTCTTGGCAGACAGAAGTACCCTTAACATCAGAATCACTGTGTGGTTGTATAGGTACTGTACAAAAACGTAGTAAGCGATACTCTGTGTATTTAAATTTACATACGAAGACTATATTAAACTACCCTCTTATAGAAGGCAGCATCCTGAGACAAAATAGATTAGCAAGATGATAAGCAAAGCTTATATGCCTATTGGTGTGCACCCACAGGTAGCAGCCTCAATGCTAAAAGGTAATTTATCAAAATAAGAGCACACGCAACCAAGCATAATCCAAAGTAACACTAAGACTATTCTGAATTGAAATTTTGGAATCAAAAATACATTAGCGTGTTGTAAGCTTGTCCCCTGAGAATTGCATTGTCTATCCCTAGTTCTCATTTAGGAAAAAAATAATAGATAATGGTTTTATATTTACCTTTTTCATATCACTTATGATTTTATATGCTTCTAGTATATCTCCCTATGGTTATAATAATTTTTTTAAAGCTGAAGTGGCCTAGAATATTTAGGCTATACAAAGGCTGCACTATACATCCGGTTGTACTTCTGCTCCTTTACCATATCTTGATTAGTTCTGATTTAATCTTTTTGAGACAGGACAAACACAATGGTTTTGTATGTTGATATAATGATGCCTACTTGCTTTCCTAGTAATTTCCAATGGTATTATTTGTCATTTTGATTGCCATATAGCATTAAATGACCTTTTCTTAGAAATATCCCCAATGACTTGAGATTATGAAGAAGTAACAGCAGTTTTGGAATTGTAAAAGATGAATCCAAAAATCTCCAGATATAAAATACACAATTTCCTTCTCCAAAAGCTGTCCTGAATCTTTACTATTGCATGGAACCAGATGTCTGCCAATCTGCCAAGCATGGAAATCAGACTCTGCAGTTCTCCAAATCCCCCTTCAAACCCTTAAAAGTTATTAGCATCATGTTTGCAATCTTCCACTCATCTAGTACCAAGGCCAATAAAACAACAGCTCACACCTCACTGTTTTAATTTAATATCTGAGGTTCCTTCAGACTCTTTGGGGAATTTAATCCAGTTCAGGCAAATTGTTTTTATTTATTGATTTGTTTAAAAAAACCCTTTTTCTTATGGGGCTGTAACTTGAGTTAGCTCCTTGGGCTTTACCAGGGTCTTTCTTTACTGGTCATTGAAATGGCAACCATTTTTTCACCTCAAATAGTTCTGTTCACTCAAAAAGAGCTGACTAGACCCAAGAATCCAGTGCTAAATTAGCTGTATTGTTTATGTCAAGATAACTATCAAAATTAGAAATTGCAAAGCTTTGGTAAATTACAGCTAGTAAGAGAATCAGTGGAAGATTGTTCCTCATTGTATATTTGACAGCACTATATCCATTTGGTTTTTGAGGAAAAACCTCCAGTATTGTGTCCATTTGGTTCCATGTTAATTTTGACTGCAACATTAATCATAAATTTCTTTGTAATTAATTTCTCCTTTCCAATGTCTTTCTATTATTCCTAGTTGAATCAATCTCTTACCCTCCAGCTCTCAGTCTGAGATTTATACCTCTTAAATACATATAGAGAGTTCTTAGCCTTCCCAGATCATTGCCTAAATATATTCTATTTCCTTCTGTGTGCGTGATTCATTCCCAGTAACCACTCTCTTTTGGACCTAATGAAGTCTGAAGCTGTGTGTTGCAGAGCAGCACAGCTGGAATTTCAAGTTCTGCCATCCTGGTCACCATAATGTGCATCCACAAGCATGAACACACCTGAAGGATATTGATGCGCAAGGGTTCGCTCAACCCTTTCTGTTAATCCTGAGAAGTAATTTACCACTATATATTGCTGTATAATAGTCGTTACTAGTAGAGACAGAACTGAAGCCATTGGCAGATGCCTCCAGCCATGCTATTGCCTCGCAGGCACCAGTTTCCCCGTGGTGGTGTTCCTGCTGTTCAAGAGCCAAGGACAACACTCGTGCACAATTTTAACAGCTGTCTGTACTCTCAGCCCCAATTCCTCATATCACTAGCATCTTTCAGCTGAGATTCCTCTATGATCCCTCTTTCAGGCAGTCAAAACCTGACGTGTTGGAATGTTGTACGTGTCTTAGAGGTAAGACAAGAAGGGGGAGATATTTTAAAGTCCGGAAGAGGTTACAATATATCAAAGGTAGAAACAAGGTGGTTTTTTTATTGCAACAAGCTGTGCACTGAGCGGTACCAGCAAAGCTTTGATACTGCATTGTATCTGTCAGCACACACTGGATCAGAGCATCTAATCAGCATGCTGCTCTTACCTTTTTATTTTTCATTCTGCATTTCTCTCTAATGCATGAAAAAATAGTCTTAGGCATATTTTGATAGCAAACTGATGTAAACCTACGGCAGAGCAGAAGGATTGGATGAATAATTATACTCCTAATCCCACCTGCTGTCACACAAGAAATACATGTAAAGAAACGTACAGATATGCCAGTTAATCTTAGAATCTGCCATCGGAGCAAAATTGCAATTGCTCTGGAAATGGCAGGGCAGGCAGATTGGACTCACCGTCAGTACTGTCCCATCACGGTTTTCTGGAGGCTCAGCTCTCCAGCACGGACCCAACCTGCAGCCTATAAACACTTGGGACTTGGGAGCAGTGGGACATCACAGCCTCCGTGGAACGCAGGACACTTCCTGTGGTATCTTCAGGTGACTTTGTAGGTCAGTGTCTGGGTGACAGAATAATAGTTTAATTTCTTGCTCTTCCTCAGTGCGTTCAGCTCTCCATGAGAATGATGTATTGGGATCAGTCAGTGCAAATGCTGAAAGGGCGTCTTGCTGCTGCGCAACATCACTGAGGGACCATTTTCTTGCATGTTCTTTTCCATTACAAATTTTATGCCGTGACAACATGCCTGAAAGCATTTACAGGAAACGTGATCTAGTCAGAATTGTATAGTCAGAGGCTGTTGTGGGTAAATCAGTCATCAAAAATGGCTTTTTCCTTAAATGTTACTTCGGCTTCTACTTAATTTGATGAGTCCAAGTATTCATGCTGATCGCTGAGGAAGGCCTTCAGAGGAAGGCTGATGTTCTTTGTTTCAGCCCAAAAGGGAATCAGGACATGATGGGCAGTGGTGCATGGTCTCAAGAGCTCTGACGTACTCTGACATGTACAAAAATGAGAATAATAATGTGATTTATTTAATGCTAATATATTTTCTGCTGCCAAATTGATCTGATGGTTTGTTCCAGCATTTTGAGCTCTCTCTCAGAATACCTGTCAAAAATTTTAATAGGGATCTTAGACCTTCCTTATCTCTTTACATGAGAGAATTGATACCTACATACAGTCCTGAAAAACGATGTTAATATGTTTGCTATTCTACACAACTATTGTTCATAACACAGATTTCATTTTTTTCAATACTTGAACTCAGTTTTTCATACCCCTTCCATGCTTCTGCTTGGAAAGAGAGAGGGGAAAGTCACAGAATGTTAGAAAGGACCTATTTAATTTGCCTTTAAGTAAGGGAAGCTGCAGGAGGAGGAAATCAAGCAGTTGTCACCCTGAACTGAGAACAAAAGCAAATTATAGTTGCATTGTAAAAAAATTAAGGAAAGTCCTTGCTTATTACAGTCAATCCCAGTCCTTTCAAATGATAAACCAGTTAAAGAATTTCTAGGTAGGCTAACTGCTTTCTCTGGTATTTTAGAAAATGGAAGAAAACAGAAGGTAAGGCATATGTTGTGTTAAGAGAAATTTTGAGATTGAAGGTGTGATGTCACTTAAGACACTGACAGCTGCAGTGGTCATAACTTAAAACGTCTTCTAAACAAATACTAAAATCATATAATCAAAATTCTACTGTGGTAGGGAACAGCAATGCTCAAAAAGCATATCATGTTTTGAAAGATCTCTTGGATATTTTACAGATCCTTTTTCTCACCTGTAACTGCTGCAAATTAGAAAGCTATGTTTCTACTTTCTATGGCTATTTAACATATTTATTGCATATATAAGTTTTAACATTCCACAGTGTTGTCCTGACATTTCCAGGAACAACGAATGCAAGCCATGTGAAAACACAAAGGAGTCCACCTCATCTAATATGTTTGACCATTTACATTCAACTCAGTGATGGTTCATTTTTTTTCTTCCTTACTACAGTACACTATTGATTTCATCTCTAAAAACAGACCAACCCATGTTCTGTATTCTTTGCTTCACTAGCCATTTGAATTTATCCATGTTTAACCCTTCCATTAAATAGTGCTGCTGAAAATCCTTTTTATTTTTCAAATGGATAGAGTGAGTGTTTTCTGCTCTATTTGCTAATGAAACTAAATCTCCTGATTTGGCCTTTGCCATTTTGTTGGGCACTAGGCTGATGGGTTTATTGCAGTTTGTTTTGAGCCTCGCTACATTCATAAAATCTTCCTGAATACTGCACGCATCTGCTCCATTGACATTTCTTCCCAATTCTCCATACTGTTCTTCAGCAGCTTTCTGGATGATCTTTTCAATTAGAGAACAGTCTTGAGATTTTATTTTCCCAAGAAGAATTATGTAACGTTTATACTGAGTCATATTTGCCATCTGCTGGTCCAACCACATAAACAATCCAAATTCTTAAAAACCTGAGTTTTCCTTAGTATCTGCTTCTAATCTAATTTTTCACAAATGCACATACCCCTGCCTTATGATTAGCTCTTCACAGAATCCTGGCACCTCTTCAGAGGCTCTCAGCAAACTTGAAGAAATCTATTCAAGCAGAGGATACATGTGAGAAGGCATTTATCAGGCAATGCATGTGATTGCATACGAAATCAAATGCAAAGCAGAAATAAAAGGAAATTATGGCTACCTTAACAGAGGACATCAAGAAGCTCCAGGCAGGGGTATTCTTAGTATATGGCTAATTTCTTTGAAACTAGGTAATGCTCAAGTGGCTGGTAACATAACTTTTTACTCCAGCTTTAAATTACTGTTTTCCACAGCAACTTTGCTGTGACTAAGGATGTAAATTGTAAATCCTAATTCATGTGAGTATACATTTATTTATTTAAACTACAATGAAACACTTGTAGTCACAGAATCAGACTTAAAAATTGTTATTTATATCAGACTCCCTCAGTAAGGCCATAGTTAAAGAGTCTGTCTACCAAATAATTTTATGCTAGTGCTCAATTCGGTGTCCTGTTGACAACATTGGAGAAGACATTTCACATCCTGAAAATGCCAAACTACGTAAATGACATTTTCTAGCTAAAAAAGATATGGTTTTGTTGCTGTGGACAAGTATATTGGAACAATAAGTCTTTATAATGTTTGTTTATTTTTTTCCTTTGTAAGAGAAAATCTGATCCCAGAAAGAAATTTCTGTTGATTTTCAAGAGATTAAAATTGTTTATTACCTAAAAAAAATATGTGAAAACACCTGTAAAACTGTTACTGACAGGGACTAAATGCAATCATTTGTGAAATCAACGAGAATCTTTCCTTTGATTTGAATGTACCACAGGTCTGGGGAAATTAACACTCTCTCTGAAAACACAACATTAAAGTCCTGCATGCCACAATGTTATTTTGCCATTGCCCTGCTTTATTTACATATTGTAAGCACAGTTCATAGGAGAATGCCACTGATCT
>BJBW01004299.1:189007-201340 GCA_004320125.1 Scolopax mira
CATGGTTTGCAAGAGCCCAAAAGCCATAAAGGATGATTAATTTTTGTGCCCGGCAAAGTCTCACAATTCAAAAGCTTACACGTTTGAAACCTGTAACAGAACCAGGAGTAGCAGAACACAGGATGACCGGACCTGCGACCGATTCAGTCACACCTCTCCTCCTCCGAAACATTAAAGAGGCACGGTCCTGGGGCGTCACGGGCGTGAGCGGTCCCCTCTGCCCGATTCGCCGAGCCAGCAACTCAGTTTTCCTCCTGACCTCGGCGGGCCCCGGATTTTCCTTTTCGCCTAACACCGGTTCGCTCAACGAAGCGCGCTGGCATCTGCGCTGGAGCGTCCTGCCACCTCCCCGGATGGGGTTAAACCTCTGCTCGGGGGAATCTGCTCACACGCATAACGGGCCACGGTCCCCTCCACCCCACTCCACCTGCACCTGCTGCTAATTCCCCTGGCGCCTCAGCACCCACCTCGGCCCTGCCGCGCCCCCTCAGGAACCAGCCCTCCGCGGGGCACCGCAGCCTCGCCCCGTGCCGCACCCAGGGGCACGCGCGGCCTCCTCAGCGGCGGCACAACCACACACACAGACACACACAGACACACACACACACGCGCGCCTTGTCCCCGGCTCGGTCCCTCCCTTCCCCTTCCGCAGCGCCAGGAGGCGCCACCTCCCCGGCGCTGTCCCGCAGCACCCGGTCCCGCGCCCGCCCCGCGGAGCGCTCCGGCCGCTGGGGTCCCCGGGCGCCGCACCTGGGGAAGGGGAAGAGGGGAGGGGAGGGGAGGGGAGGAAGGAGGGCCAACCGCCGGCGCGCGCGCACAGCCCTACACCGCAGCAACGGCCGGCGCGCGGCACCGCAGTGGAGCGCGAGGCGCTGCCGTTGGCGAGAGGCGGGCGGGGCGGGGCGGGGCGGGGCCGGGAGGGAGGAGGCAAGGGAGCACTCCGCGGCGGCGGCGAAAGGCTGGGGCAGGCGGAGGGGGCAGCCATTGAGAGCGCAGCAGCCGCGTCTCCCCAGCAACGGGCCTGGCAAGTCAGGGCTGTGCCTCCTCCCTCCGTCCCTCCCTCCCTTCTTCCGTCCGTCTGTGAGGGTCGTTATTCCCTTCAGCCCGGCCGCTCCACGGGCACAGGGGCTGAGGCTGCCCGCTCTCCCCGGCCCAGCCGGGGCTGAGGGTGTGTGCATTGGGTGTGTGTTGTGGGGGGGGAGGTTCTTTATTGGCCTCGTCCTCCCCCCCCACCCCTTCCCCCTTCTCTTTCACACTCCACCCAGAAATGATCCAGTGAAACTAGGAGGAGGTGATTCTCCTCCTCCCTCCTGCTGCTGCTCCTGCTGGTCTGGAAGGGACTGCAGGAATCTCTGCTCTGCTCTGAGGCAGGGGCTGGGGAGGGGAGACCGCTCTGTGGAGAAAAGGAGCCGCGGGGACCCGGGGTGTATCGCTGCCGGTGCGCGGCGGGGTGCGTGAGGGGCTGCTTGGTTCCTGACCATGGGGAAGGACCAGGAACTGCTGGAAGCTGCTCGCACTGGGAATGTGGCTCTGGTGGAGAAACTCCTCTCTGGGAGGAAAGGAGGGATCCTGGGCAGTGGATCTGGAGCTATTCCCTTATCCAGCTTACTGAGGTAGGGACATCGTTCCCCATCGGATGCTGGGGATATTAACCTCTTCTTCCCTATCGTCATCATCACCCCTCTCATCTCCATTTCCATTCCTGCATCCTTCACAGTAACAATAAATCGTTCACTCTCTAGCCAAGTACAAGTGTGCCTGTGTTTAAAGTCACAGGCAGTCATTTTATTAATATAGTGATACTGAATTTCTTCCTTTCAATGCGCCTGGAAGGTACTTGTTCATTCTGTTACTAGCTGTGGTGCAGAACTTATATTTTTATTGCTGGGCTAATATGCACAATATAATTACCCTACCTTTGATATTTCATCTTCAAATTGCTACTTTTAATGACAAATAGAATCGTTAATCACAGACAAAGCATTGCATTGTGGAATTCTGTGTAAAAAGCCATAGCTTCACCCCATGCCTTCACCCATAGTTGCTACCCTCACTTGCAGAAGAAATTAGGCATGCTGTAGTAATGAGACAACAAAACAAAGAAATGGCATCTTTTTTAGGAGAGATCATTGAGGCAGAGGAGATGTAAAACTTAAGGAGCAGGTTAGGTAAGAGCAGCATGACTTTCAAGATACCTGGTTTTAGTGGAGTGAAATTGGGTTACTGGCCATGTTGGGTGAAAGCACTTAACTTTAGTCATTAGTCATATCTCAGGCAATCTACAGCATGGCTTTGATGTTAAATTTAATCATGCTCTTAAGTAAGAGTGTTATCACAAGTGTTTATGACATTTGACAGTATTAAAACACGAAAAGGTCTGCAACACACAGTCCAGTTTAATACTATACTCAGCATAGCGAAATAAGACAAAATTAACTTAAACACTGTTGACCTAGAACTTTGACTAAACTGGGTTTTTTTATTGGTTTTCGTTTTCTTGGTTGGTTTGGTTTGGTTTTGGTTTGGTTTGTTGGGTCTTTTTCTGTAAAGAAAGGCCTAGAGCAATGGAAATCGCTTAAATTAAAATGTATTTGTGATTCTATGGCCAGTACCACCTCATCAATATATTTATATTATTTCAATGTTCCCGATCAGAGGAAATGTAGTGACAGTCCAAATTATACCTGTTTAAACTCTATCATGAAGTCTTGGTATTTTAAAGCTGATTTTAGTTCTGTAAACAAAACAGTTCAGATATTCATTGTTTGCTGAAGTTTGGTGGTGCCCAGTTCAAGCAATTATTGCGCTATTGTTTGATTGCTAGCCCATTGACCAAAATCACACCATGTGATTGCTTTTTGTACTGCACTTGAATACGCTGCTTAGCAAGGAGTATGCCAGGTAATTGGTTGATTTTGAAATATGAGACTTGAAATGTGATACCCATGTTTTATAAGTACAGAAGTAAGTTCATTTCAGTACAATGACTAGCCATTTATAATCCAGTTCTACTGCGTGATTTGTATAGTGACTTTCTTCAGGGCTAGTGCCTGTGCTATTTTCTTAACACTGTTACTTTCATGTTGTATATGGTAAGTTCTGTGTATCCAGAGGGAGTATATTTGCTTGTATTTTTCGTTGTTATGAAACATCAGTGTTTTACTTTGTATATATGGAACACATTAACCATGTGTTTTGTATACACAGATGGGTCATGAGAGTCATTGTTTGTATTTTAGGTTGCAAACCCAACTGTAGTTTTTTGTTGTTATTGTTGTTGGGTTTGTTTTTTTTTTTTATGGAAGTGCACTTGTCTTAAAGAGAAGTAAAGCAAAGTAAAACATGTACTGTTTTATTTATGATTTTTTTTTTACTAATCTTATTTAGAACATCTATAACTTCTGTAAACTTAACTTGAAAAATTAAAAGTAAAAATTTAGCATACAGCTGCTAAAATGTTTCTTATTTTAAAGAAGTTATTTGAATACATCTATAAAGAATTCAATAGTAGATTGATGCATAAACATTCACAATCTAACATGCTGTTGAACATAATGCTTTTTTTAGCGGGACTCTTAATAATTTCATTTTTTTTAACCAGGAATGCTCGAAGTAGAAACTACTATGCATTATGAAGAGTATTTTCAAGACAGAATTATATATGCTAGGTATTTTAACATACCTTTTTTGGAGATGTTGCATGATCTAACTGATCCCAGCAATTATGAATTATTTCAAGAATGACATGCAAGATTAAGGTTGGATTTATCTTGGTACAGAACACATGGAAACAAAAGAAGGTACTGAAAGGGAGTCATACTACCATCTTGATCCTGTTTAGGAAATCAACACTTACTGAAAATAGGAAAGTTGTAGAAGAGCCATGATTGTACAGTTACAGTATAAAAGTTGGAATTTGAGGTTGGGGGCATCTGAAGAGGTTTTTTTAATAGAAAAAACCCAATTGAAATAGCCTACTAGTAGAGATATAATACTATTTTTTTGCATACAGTTTATTAGACTAAAACTGCTTTTGAAAGTTATAACAAAGTGAAAGCAATAGAAAAAAACACAGGGGCGTATTTCTCTTCTTTTTATAGACTGTTTAGGGGACATCATATTTGACAGTATCTCCTGGTGTTTTCTTGATCATAATTATTACTCAGTTTCTGAAATGGTGTCCCAAAACTGTATATGTCCTGTTGTGGCAAGGAAGGTACATGTTGCTTTTTCTTTCTCCTTTTGGCAATAATGTTCCTAGCATTAGGTTGGAAAAGCCCAAGTCTTTCAGCATACAAATGGACTAATACTGTGCCTGACAAGTTAGTCTAACTGGCAGTATGCTTTCCCTTTGGATTTCTTTTAAGTGCCAGAGACAACTGAGTTGATGTGGCTGCACTCTCCGTGGCTTGAAGCCTTTTTGTGGAAATTTGCTTTTCAGTAATTATGTACCTTGTGAATGACATTTAATATTCATGAGTTGAAAAATACATATCGATTGGTATCTGAACCAAGGAACAAACTATCTGAGCTCTGATCTCCTATTTACTTTATTATAGCACTTTTTTTTCCCCTGCCTCATTGTATTTTATGGTACTTGGGGGAAAAATAGGGCAAACTTGTGTGGTTGTTTTACAGTTGGACCTATTCACCAATGTTAATTGCAGAATAAATTTTCTAATTTTAAAGGGCTGACTTCTAAGTCATTATATTAAATTATGACAACAGTTCAGGAAAACAACACTGTTCCAGGAGGATATTTAAGCACACATATAAATATATGAATGAATTCTTGTGAGGATTTAAACATATGCTTAAAGTAGAGTATATGTGAAGTGCTATATGCTTAATTAAGAGGTCATATACACCCAGGTGTCTGTAATAGATACTATGTAAGACCTTATGCCCAAATTAATTTATCTAAACCAATGACAACCAATCACTGATGTTTGACTGTGTGGACTGTAGAAGTTGTTTCATTTCAGGAGAAGCATTGAAAGGCTCTGGGTCAGTTTGTGGTCCCCTACCTCAAATCTCCATGCCTTGCTCTGGAATGAAAAGATTTTAGGTGGATATATAGAGGGTGAATTCCTGAGATGTAAAAGTTAGTAGAAGGCATTGCAACATACTAGAGCAAGTATTATCCTCAATAAACACCTGGCATAGAGTAATTTAGTTGCTTAAGCCTGGGTATTTATTGGCTTTCTAGATGCCCATGAGTTTCTGAAGCATCTGCATGGGTTGAAGGATTTTAAAAAAGAATCATGCCCTGTGGAGATAGCAGTACATTCCAGGTGTGATACACTAGGAAATGTGTTACATGTATGTATAGGCTACAGTTTTCAGCCCAAAACAATAGAGCAGTGCTTGGATCTGTTCTTTTACCATGAAACGGATATTTTGAGACACCTCAGAAAACATTCAGAGTTTAGAAGACTGAACCGTAAGGGAAGTTTCTTTTCTCCCTTTCTTCTGGGATTCAACTTCCTGGAATTGTCACACATTAGTATATTAACTATGTTTCATATTAAAAAACTAATATATTTTTTTTTGTTTGTAATAGATTGCAAAGAGAATTTTCAGATTTTTAAATTTTTTCGTTGTCTTTTATATTATTGCAGTATAACATGAAAACTTGCAAGAAAAATCCCACAGTCCTAACAGAATATACAATTCAGTTCCTGTATCTCAAATCCTTAAATCTGCATTAAATGATTTAACACATAAGAAGAGTAAAGAAAACCGGTGTTTTTAATTTGCTTAATTTGATTATCCACATATACACAACATGTTTTTATTGACCAACTTTCGTTATTTGATAAAGACAGGCTTTGCTTCTTTCAAAGTGTTTTAGGGAGAATAACTTCGAAGGTCTTCCTGTATCTCAGAGACCTTATATCATTTTGCCACATGCAGTCACATACATGCCTTTTTGCCTTACTAATGTATTACAATCTAAAGAAAAATGGATTGTTCTTGATTAAATGCTGATTTTTTGTCTTTTTAAACTTTCTATGTTAAAAGAGTGTTGGATTTTTAACAGGACTGTGGGATAGAATATGAATTAACGTGAATTGGCACAGAGTAGTAGGGAAGGATGAGTTGGCCTCTTCTTGCTCTTTGTTGGCTACTGCCATTACACAGCATGGGAGGGCGGAGCAGCCTGCATGGAGCTTCTTTTTTTTTCCTTCTTCTACACTTGGCAGACTGTGGCAGGGAATGGCTCTGTTCTTTGCTTATCCTTAGCTCAGCTACACCATGTATAGGCCTGGCCCAAGATATTTCTCCTCTAAAGTATAAGAAACCCAGCAAGCAGATTGTCAGTCTGCGAGTTGCAATCTGTTTCCTCATCTGTTTCTCAGAGCAGTGTCTTGCTCGCAGCAAAGCCACAGTTTAGCCTGATGGCCTCAGTGCACACTGAGAGCCACACAAATCTTCTGTCCTTGTGCAGAGCCCTGTGATTCATTCAGCTTCCTGTGAAAAATCAAATCACGCTTGGATATTGCTTGTAGAGCAGAAAGTATTTAAAATCTTGAAATACTTTATGAAGCTTTAGTTAGAATTTTAACAAAGTTGTTTTCACATTATAATTCAAATAATAAATGGATCACCTTAGCAACAAATATAAAGGCACCGGTTCTGTTCTTCATTACATATAGTGTTGTTTAAAGGAAGAGAAACTTTCTTAAGTTGATTATAGAAAGAGATTGTATTTTATGAGGCTTGTACTAGCAGAGTTCTGGGATCACATCATTCTGAGGCCACTTGTTTCTATGTTAGAAGGTATTTATTTCAGACAACCAATGCAGGCAATGAAATGGTAAGTATTTGTTAGGTATAGGTCAATGTATTTGTTAGGTATAGGTCAGTGGGGCATCCAATTATTCTATACCTATTTCTAATTTCAGTTACACTGCTTTTAATTAATACATGGAGGTTTTTGTACTGATGTCCTAAGCAGAGACCAGCATTCCCAGGACAGTTTTAATTTTTCTTCCTTTTGTCTTTCAGTATGAAATGTAAATTAATGACTAATACAACTCTTGGTTGATCCTGTTCAGTATCAGTGATAGTTGATTGTTGCTTTGATTCTGCATGTTTCACATTTCAAATGAGCCTCTCTTAAAACTTAACCTTCATTTTGTTATTTTCTGCCTTTCCTAAACTTATTTTTATTCTTATTTCTGATAAATACTTTCACTCAAAGTTTAGACAAAATTTTATTCTTGGATTTCCTTAGATTTCTTCTCAAGTTTTAAACAATTACTATTTGGGTATGGGCAGTATCCAGGACATCTGGTAGAAGTCTCATTGTTAGGGCAATTCAGAAATTTTGTGCAATAAATGTTCCCTCGGAGCTCAGGGTGATTCTGGATTCACAGCTGTTTAGTTCATCTCTATGGATGAACTTATTTCTCCTTACTTTAGATCTTGTTTTTTGAGTATTGTTCAAGTCTGCATTCTATTAGTTTTCTCAAATATTAGACAATTGTAAAAAATGACCAGCAAGACCTGTAGATCTAGTGTAAAATCTACCAAGGTCATAGTATCTGCCCATAGATAGGATCAATGTGGGATGTATTAGTGCTGGGAGGACAGATGGAGTTTATGATGGAGTCAGGGAGGTTAATGAAAGAGATTTTACAAACATGTTAAGGAGAAGGTAAGGAAAACCCCAGAAAGTTGAAGTGTCTGTAACATATAAGAATTCTTTTAGAATTCTCCTAGAATTCTTAGCCACTCGATGGCTAGTGTCTAACTGCAGAAGACTACATAAGTGTGTTTTGATCACCATCTTGTTTTCCCTCTTGTCTGACATCATTGATGATTTTAGTAGTTTGGTAATTCAATAGAATTAATGCTGCTTTATAAATTTTTAAAATTGATATATGGCATTGCTGCTTCTAAGTGGTAGTGTTATAGCAGAACTAAGAAGGGAAATAAATGAAATAAAATGAAGAATGATGTAATCTGAAAGGTCTGCTATCTTGTGACTTGTCAAGTTTGGAAATGTTTTATGATGAGCAAATACAGATGCTTTTAAGACAAGCATTTTCACAGTCCCTGCACTAGTGACCAAGGAGAACATAACCATCTTTCTAAAAATCTAAAAGCATATTCTTTTAGTTGCCTCAGTTATAGTTTGTATGAGTATTCATGAATGAGCTAAGAAGGAGCTGCTTATACCTCTAGGCCAATTTTTTTATTGCCCTCACATAGGCACTATTTGAAGCATCCTATAAACTGCTTTTATTTATGCTATTGGTGTGTAATCCCTGAGGGACAATACAGTGTAGAGTGCAGTTACACTTCAGCAAGCTTAGCCTTCTTACTTGGGGAAGTGATATATAAAAAAGTTCCATAGCTGGAATTCCCTTCTACCATGGAATTTTTCTGCTGGCCACTTCCAAGCAGGGTGCACATCCTAATCCTTTTTATTGCTTCAAGGTAAAATAATTTGACAACTTTTAATGTTATATGTTTAAGGTATAATAACCAGTGTTAATTCCTGCCCACTGATATCACATTGTCATTTACATGGATCCTTTTGGGAATATATTTTGTTTGAATTTTGGAGCCGTCATGGAAAGACTTTATGACTTGTTAATTACTTTTTTGTGATAGTATTTTCAGTATGTTCATTTTGCATTTAAGAAGTGATATATCTACTCTTTGGTACCTAATTTAACATCTATGAATTTCTCATAATGTACATGTATCTGAGAAAGGTTCTATGAGATTTAATTTAATGAGGTTGTGCTTTTATTACAATAATTTTACACTGTTTTTCATTTGTTGCACATACATTTTCTAAAGAAAGAAAAAATGCTAAAAATGACATCTTGAGTGCAATTTGGTTCCAAGTTAAAACACCCAGTGGTAGCTATGTTTCTATAGGTGTTGATGTCTGTGCTATGTATCTAAGTTCTTACTATAGCCAATGGAGGTCTAATCAATACAGTTAGGGAGCATAAAGAGTGATTCAGTTTACACTAAAGTAGATATTGAATGATTTTGTTTCAAACTGAACCACGTCCCTAATTTAAATATTTTTTGTAGGTGAAAATATTTCAGTGAAGAACAGGAGAAGACAAATTGTAATTGAAGGTGTATATATAGATTTTATGTGTAAATAGCCACTCAAATAGCTAGGTTAAATCAACTATTGTGTAGATTACCTCTTCTAATTTATAGCTAATTCGGATTAATTCAGAAGTAGTACCAACCCGATGATTATCTTGTCGAGAGGCAGAACCAAATGATAGATGGTTTAGAGTTAAGTTAGAGACAGATGAAAAATACGTAATGCATGATGCTGTATCACATGAGGTTTGTTACAAATGTGCCAAGTGTGCAAGAATGGAATTAGGAGAACCTTAGCTGGGTTGAAACTAGTGACTGATGGGAAAGGCAAAAGTAAATAAGTTGATAGCAAAAACAAAATGTTGACCTACTACTCAGTGAGGCAGGAGACCTAGGGACAAAGCACATGGAAAAGGCAAGGGACTTGTTACCTTTAAAAAAGGCAAGACAAAGGTTCTGGGGTCATCAAGCTCATCAGTCTTACCTAAGTCCTAGGGAAAGTTACAGAGCATATCCTCATGGAAGTAATTTCCAGGCACATAAAGGATAAGAAGGTGATTGAGAACAGCCAGCATGGATTTACCAAGCTCAAGTCATGCCAGATCAACATTAGTTGCTGTCTAGAATGAGATAACTGCCTCTGTGGACAAGGGGTGAACCATGAATGCTCTTTAGCTTTTCTATAAAGCGATCTCTTTCAGTCAAAATGGTGACTTATGGACTGAATGGGAGGATGATAAGATGGGTGGAAACTTGGCTGGACTGCATGGCTCTGAGTGTTGTGATCAACAGTTCGAATGACAGTACAGCAGATCCAGCTATCGGTGTCTACTAGGGGGTTTCCTCAGGATTCAAGGGCCAATATTGATTGCAATGTATCAAGTATAGCAGCTTTATAGATGATACCAAATTGGGGAGAAATTATTCGTACGAATTGCTTTTAGGGGGGACCTGGACAAGCTGGAGAAATGGGCTGATTGGGGCCTCATGAAATTTAGCCAAAGCCATTGTGAAGAACTGCAGCTGGGATGACTTCTTGTGCCACTGCAAACTCTTGTGCTGGAGTTGGATAATTTTTTGTGTTTTTCTTCTATTTCTGTCATATCAGTCGTTACAAAATATCACTTTTAGTCATTGAGCTTACACATTAGTAACTTCTTTCTCCTGTAAGAATTGTGTGATTGGTGTGTGGATTTTTTCCTTAATTCTTCATAACGCAGACGAGTGTTGAAATAGTTTAAGTTGGAAAGTATTCATATGAGACACTTTTCACGGTACAAGAAGTGTCCAGGAACTAGATGCCTTTTAGAAAAAGTAAAAATGAAAAGAGTTTTACAAAGTAGATTTGGTAATATATTCTGGAATAGATATTTCCCCTCTGCACATTCCCTGAGTTTCAAACCTTTGTGATGTAACTTTCTAGTGTGTTTGATAATGCTATTTCTGAGAGTTACCATGAAATTAATGTCTTCCATGCTTACTTGCTGAGTTGCCAGGGTTGTTGTTTCCTATTTTTAAATGCCACTAGATAAGAGTATTGAATCTGTGTCTGGGTTATTTTTGCAGTTTATACCCCCAACACATCAATATTAATAGTTTGATCCTAGAATCTCAATTAAGTCATTGGTACAGTTTCCTAAAAAACATAATTTACACTTATTTTTAGTTTTCAATTTTCTCGAGTAATTATTTATCCACTTCCATATCCTCCTTGTCATCTGTATGGCTAATTTGTCAGATTATGCTCATAAGTATTTTGCAATCACTCTTCTTCCTGTTTTGTGCACATTTATTGCAGAGCAGCATCTTGCATAACCAAGTGGTCTAATGATCTGCCAGGGACCCTCTTACATTATGTGCACAAGTAACATTTTGGCGAACCAAATGTATGTATTAAATGTAGAAATAAAGCATAAGGTATATAGTCTATGTATATGTTACAAATCTGCTGTTTTCCTGTTACTAGAGTTAAATCTATCCCCTCTATTTTTCCTTTCATGTGGACTTTGTAAACTTGATTTCATAAAGACAGGAGTCATGACATAAGCAGAAAATGAGACCTCCAAAAGAATGTTCTGGGTGAGGTGTGGATAGAAACAGGTGGAGGAAGAAAGACTTGAATATGGGTATTTGGAGTGTTTTGGCAAGCAGGCTGTATATAAAAATCTGAAAAGGCTGGAATGCTAGAAATGGTTGATAAAGGAAATGGGTATAAAAATCGAGACTGGGAATAAGAACTGAGACTGGTTGACCATGGAGGTTAGTGCTCCTGAAGACAGGAAGAGGTAAGTTTAGGAGACAAGTTACAAGGACCAGGGAAAAGGGGATTACATTCAGCAGAATAAAGAAGGAATGTATATCCACTGAAATACAATTTTCATTCAAGGCCTGACATTTCCATATTTCCTTGCTGTAAAAAAAATGTGAAATGCATTTGCAAACTGTCTTATTTTCTTTTAATGCTAAAATAGAGGTTAATAAAGTGCCATCAGTCATTCCATTAGTTTAAATGAAATAGATTGTTATGATGAATATAGACATCCTAAATCATTTGGTAAAGTTTTGCCAAGGTGACACTATGTGGTGAAATTTCAGGAGTTCTAGTTTGCTTTTTTATTAATAGTAAAATAAGGTTACTGGTGGAATTTTTATTTAGCCCCCTGAATGTAGTCATTATAATATATAATAAGATTTTTTAATGACACAATCCTGTAGTCTTTTCTTTCACAATGTCCTTACCTCAGTTGCTGCTCAGGACAGACAGTGCTCACTGAACAAGCAGTTATTCAATATTTTTTATCCTTACTATTCAGTGTTTAGCCCTGAGCTTTATTTACTGTACGTAATTCAAACTCTTCTCTAGAAAAAGAATGACTAATTTTTCTCTTGGGGTTTTCAGTGGTGTTTGTCACTATAGTATCTGACTGCTTCACAACATTAATGAGTTTACTGTCACAGTACTTCTGTGACTGCATAAGAGTGTTAATATCTGCAGTTCACAAATGCTAACTGAAGCACAGTTAGATTATGGTGAGATGTACCCACCAACTTGGTGTTTCTAAATGGTGAATACAAAGATCTCATTTTTCACAGTATTAATATAGCTAGTGTAAAAACAGGAATGGCTCTTGGTCAGAATGAAGGTTGATCTAGCCAAGTACTCTTCTCCAGAAGTGACTGGGAGTTAAGAGGCTGGTCTCAGAAGAGTATATGTGCTGGGTCTGGTGGGGAAAGGATTAATTGTTCCCA
>BJBW01004300.1:3743-29093 GCA_004320125.1 Scolopax mira
CTGGGTGGCCCTGCTCTGGCAGGGGGTTGGAGGAGATGGAGATGGTCTCCAGAGGTCCCTTCCAGCCCCCTGGGATTCTGTGATTCTGTCTTGCATTCTGAAAACTAACCTTTTGTAGAGCAAAGGAGACAGATAGGAAGAATTGGCAGAGTACGGAGGTGATACAGAAGAACTGAACTGTGAAACTTCTCCTCATCATTTCTAGTAATTGTCACTTCCATTGCCACAGAAGATGACCTGTTTTTTGTTATTGGGTCTGTTCTGTTCTATAGTTTGGAAAAAGAAAACGTTGAATTGGCTTAAAATACTTCTCAGGAAATTGCTCTTTGAGAATGTAATCTTTCTACAGCCTACTCTCCAGCTTTGGTTATAATACGATTTAGGTTTTTTATATCTATATAGCAGGTCCATTTGTGCTTCTGCTATTGCACCACAAATTCTGAAGATTAGACTTCTTCCTCTATAATCCTGCTGTGCTGGGGAGAAAAGGAAACTCTGATATCAAGATAATTGAGTTTTTGTGAAGATCTCTCTGGAACAGAGCTCACGGTGGCATTGCCAGTGATCGAGCCACTGTCTCCTTTTCCCTTCAAGTGATGATTTGAAATATAACTCAAGGAAAAGAAGTCAATAAAATGTCACTGCTGTTTCTCCTGTCTGGAAGCAGCAGAGTAATTCCGTGCTCACGTGCTGGTTTGGTTTATTCTAGAGTTTAAGTTCTAATGTATTTTTATATTCTGTAGTTCCACTCTTAAGGGAAAATAAACGATCTTATATTAATATCCAAAGACATGGTGAGGCTTTACTACTAGTAGGTGCCACACAAACTCAGAATAAGATATTGATTGACTCCTAGAAAGTTTTAAAGATAAGCCATAACAAGCAAAAGCAAACTAAACCCATGCTGGATAGTAAGAAGATAACATGGATTATCAATGTGCACCAGTTTTTATTAAGACTCCTACTTTTTTCCCTTCTTTTTTCATCTTCAGAAATAGTTAAGAACAGCTGTATATTGGCTAATGGTGATTTTTCTCTCAGTGCCTCCGAGGAGTGTTATTTAAACCTGCTCTAAGGGAACACAGTAGCACGAAACAGCAGTTATTTTTTTGATTATTTTTTTCAGGCTTTAATTTCACAGTGCTTTCTGGTGGTTAGTCAAGAAATGACATAATGTGACTGCTGTGATTACAGCAGTTCTGGAAACCAGAAAGTTTTATGTATGAGAATTTATATAACCATGATAGATTGCACGTTTCAACTGTTTTCTCTCTGTGAATATACTCTGATAATAGAACTGAGATTTTAACAGATGGGTTCTTGTCAGCTGGAGAAGATGCTGTGGGAAGGACATAATGGAAAATGTCCTGTGTTTGTATTTTGTAGAAAGCTGGGAAGCACACTGCCCTGCTGGAGAGTCAAGAAATAGAGAGATTATTTACAATTTTGATGTCGTGATCTGAAAATAATATTGGAAAGATCACGGTATGCTGTGTTTCTGCACTGCCAAGGAATCCTGCATTACCTGACATTCCTCAGATTGTAATCTCATCACCCCAATGCGAGTTTTTCATATTATCCTCCTAAATAAGCAGATAACCATTCCTGTGTCTGTCAGCTACTGAAAGGAATCAAGTTTATCTGCCTGTTATTGGGAGTGTGAAGCTGAGCCTGAATCCTCAGAGGTGTTTAGCTGTCTAATTCCCATTGATTTAATGCAAATCGAGTGCATAGATGTCCCTTGTGACTCTTTGTCATTGTCCCCAGGCTTCTTGATTGCCTGTCTTCCAAAAATACATAAGTGCTGTGTTACCTTGATTGCTTCTTCCGACAGACAAATTTCAGAAAAAAAAGAAGGTTGTGGTTATGGTTGTGAAAGCCCTGACTCCTCATGAGGCAAATTACAGCTTCCTGCTGGAGTGTTCTACAAAACTGCTGTTTGTAGGTATTGAATTCTCCTTTTTTTTTTTTTTTGTTTCCTAGCCGTTTCATCCGATGGTGAATTTGGAATGTTCCAGAGATTTTCGACCGTTTCTGTGTGCCCTCTATGCTCCCGTGTGCATGGAGTACGGCCGCGTCACCCTCCCGTGTCGCAGACTCTGTCAACGAGCGTACAGCGAGTGCTCCAAACTCATGGAGATGTTTGGGGTCTCTTGGCCTGAGGATATGGAGTGCACCAGGTGAGCAAATCTGGCTGGTTTCAGAATCCCAGGATAGAGTTTTGGTATGTTTTATGAGCTGAAACAGGTGTTTTAAATGTGTTCCATTACAAATGCCCTGATTTTTTCCTTCTATTTGTGTAACAGCCTGTTTCCTGGGGTGGAAACTGAGTTCATATTTCTATCAACTGCTCAGCAGATAAGTTGAGAATGTCTGTGGGCATTGAATGTGAACTGCACATGCATATTCTTAAATTAATGAATATACCCATCTCCTTTGTTTCTTCTTTGTCACTTGTGTTGACCTGGTTTTATCTGCTATACTGAAGTTTAATAGGTTTTACTGCTATAAATTTCTCTGAGGGTTGGGCAAAATGACATATGCTAGAGATGAATAGTCTGTTTTTCTGGCTGGTTTTGTCAGTGCACAGAATCTCAAAGCTCTTTTTTCAGAGCATCTACTTCTTGTTGTGCTTGTGTGCAAACAGATATTTTCAGCTTTGCATTATAGAAATAACTTTAAACAATTGATGATGTTCCAATCTATTTGAAACCGAGTAGACATGAAACTGAAAACAGTATCTTAATGCTTTATTTTTTTATAAATAGCTCCGACAGCTAATAAAATGCAGGAGCACAAACAGGAAGAAGTAGTCTCTCTTACAGTTGGATTGGAGAGAGTGAAAAACAATTTAAACTTCTTTTGGCAAAAGAATAAGTCAGAGGATGCTTCCAGGTCCTGATAACCTGAATCAAAGATGGCTCTAACTCCCAACTATGAACAGATGCCTGAGCCCTTTAGGTCCTTCCATCTCCTCACTAAGGCCCAGGTAGTGAAATTTCAAAGCTAGAGCTAGATCTGCTGAAACTTGGCTGGTGCTGTCCTCGTGCCGTTGTGCCAGAAGCTGGACTGTGGCAGAGAACCAGGCACACTTGGCTTTTGCTGCACTTGCTGAGGTGATGCCATCTAGCAGAGGGAAGGACAGGACAGCTACGCAGGGAATCCCTCCAATCTCTCCTTCCAAACTTCAGGCTGCATCTCCAGCAGCTCCAGCCCAAGCTTTACTTAATTACAAAAATAGCTTCATTGTAATTCCAATTATTAATGCTAGTAGCAGTACTGAATTGGATTTTTGGTCCAGCTAGCTCACCGTCCTGGCTGATAGCAGCTAGGAAAGGAAAGGTTTTAACATGTTCTTATAAAGCCAAGCTTCCTTGGGCACATAGTCTCAATTTACAGTAAGCCAGAATTTATAGACTTTTGAGATGGATTTGGTATCCTCATCTTTATGCTTAAAGCCCCAGTGGGCCCATTGTCCGTTTACTTCGCTGGTTTATTTTTAAACCTATTTTATTGTTTCAACATCCATTGTGTTCAGGGAAAATGTTTTCTAGAGTTTGTTTAAACATAGTGTAGTATTTCATGGGTTGCCTGTTATTTGGATTGTCTTTGGTTTGGGTCAGATTAGTGTGTCTGAAGTCAGACGTATAAATAAGGTTACTACTCTCTGCAAAGTGTGTGTATATTCCTTGTAAATAATTCTTTTCTCACTTTTCAGATTTCCAGATTGCGATGAGCCATATCCTCGTCTGGTTGACCTCAGTTTGGCCGGGGAGCCCACAGAAGAGGCCCCGATGGCAGTGCAGAGGGATTATGGGTTTTGGTGTCCTCAGGAGCTGAAAATAGACCCTGATCTGGGTTACTCGTTCCTGAGGGTACGGGACTGCTCCCCTCCGTGCCCAAATATGTACTTTCGGCGGGAAGAGCTCTCCTTTGCTCGCTACTTCATCGGAGTCATCTCCATCGTCTGCCTTTCTGCTACCTTGTTTACTTTTTTGACTTTCCTGATCGACGTCACCAGATTTCGCTATCCGGAAAGACCGATAATATTTTACGCTGTCTGTTACATGATGGTGTCGTTAATTTTCTTCATTGGCTTTCTGCTGGAAGACCGAGTAGCGTGTAACGCCTCGAGCCCTGCCCAGTACAAGGCTTCCACGGTGACGCAGGGCTCTCACAACAAGGCTTGCACCATGCTTTTCATGGTCCTCTATTTCTTTACCATGGCCGGCAGCGTTTGGTGGGTCATTCTCACCATCACCTGGTTCTTGGCGGCTGTGCCGAAATGGGGCAGCGAAGCCATCGAGAAGAAGGCCTTGCTCTTCCACGCCAGCGCCTGGGGCATTCCTGGAACTCTAACCATCATCCTCTTGGCGATGAATAAAATTGAAGGTGACAATATTAGCGGCGTATGTTTTGTTGGCCTCTATGATGTGGATGCATTGAGATACTTTGTACTTGCACCTCTCTGCCTGTATGTGGTTGTTGGAGTTTCCCTCCTTCTAGCTGGCATTATCTCCCTCAATCGGGTTCGCATTGAAATCCCGTTAGAAAAAGAGAACCAGGACAAACTGGTGAAGTTCATGATCCGCATCGGTGTGTTCAGTGTTCTGTACCTCGTGCCCCTCTTGGTTGTAATTGGCTGCTATTTCTATGAGCAGGCCTATCGAGGTGTGTGGGAGACGACGTGGTTTCAAGAACGCTGCAGAGAATATCACATCCCGTGTCCCTATCAGGTGAGGAAACCCGTACCACATGCTCAGCAGTGCAGAAAATGGGTAATGAGGGGGTATGTTCAGATTTACTTGGCATCCCAAACTGCAGATGCTGCCCTTCCTGCAAGGGAAGGGGCTCACCACACTCAAATGATTTGGATAGTGCATTAGGCCTTCGGGAGGACTAGATATTATTGGAAAATTGGAGGCTTGCACCAGGTGGTTTTTGATGAGTTTCTGGGCTGTATGGGACTTAAACAGAATATAAAGATGCTATTTTTAACCAATCTCAAGAACAGCACTTAATGAGTTTATTTCTGGCCATTAGAGACGTGTTAGGAGTTTTGCTCTGAAGGAATTTTGGCTTTTAAAGTGAGTTGTCATCAGCCTAATTACTGCTTTTTCTTGTTTTTGTTTTTCATCTGAAACAGTGTAGGTGCTTTGATTAGCCCAGAGGTTTGGTCCTCATTTTAGAGCCGTCCATGCACGTGTCAGGAACGTCTGTATAAGATCTTACTTGAAGTGCCTTCAGAAGGAAACCAGAGCTTACAGCTCATCAGTTGGGTTTTTTTCAAGTTGTTTAATTGAGTTATCACAGGAACAGAAACCTCTTAAGAGCTCTAGATATCAAACTGTCCCCTCTTCCCTTCAATATTATGCTGGGGCAGTTGCAAAGAAAGTATTGTAAGTATTATTCACTTGAAGCCTTTCCTTTTTTAAGTCAAAGTGGCAAAGTGGTTTTGGAATGATACCGCATAAGATATTTTGTGAAGCTTTCTTGAAAGCAGCTTTATTTCAAGCAGGTTGTACAGCAAACATCTATTTCTGTCGCTATGCACACAGAGGTATTCAAAAAAGTTAGTATTTTGGCTCTAAAGCAGTTAAAACACCAGCTGGATCGTCAAAGATCACACTTTAATGCAATAAAATACCACTTAAAGGTTTGGTTGAGTCTATATAGCTTGATAATAATCCTTTTATTACCTTTTAACCCTTTTTATTGTTTTCTCTGTTAGATTTTTATTAGGGTGTGACTCTTCCCTCCCATCCAAGGCGGGAGCGTTTTTATGGCAGGAAATATCTGTCGGTGGGTGTGTTTGGTTTCATTTGCTTGATTGGGTCTTCATCGCTGCGGGTGTTCATGTGTTAAACTGACTGATGCTGAAAAAGAGAGAAAAAAAGAGGGACACGCCGTTTTCTCTCACTTCATTTCAAATACCCACCGTGTGCCGATCGAAAACTTGTGTAAGAATCTCTAAAATGGAAAGGATATGGCATTCTCAACAAAAACTGTTTTAAACCTGGAAACTTCCCATGTCTAAGGGCTAAAATCCTGGCCAGGGGAATAAGGAAAATATGAAGTAAAATGCTGCTCAAATCTCTAGAAAACCATTAGCATAATGGCTCAGCGGGAGTCAAAAGAACAATAATGGTTTCATTCACATCAAATTGGGTTGAAGGACCCAGAGACCCTGGGGAGTATGAGAAGGTTTTTTCTTCTAACCCATCCAATTTATTTTTTTTCTTAAACTGAACATGCTTTCCTAATTTAACTATCCAGACTTAGAATTGAAGCAGATTTCCAAAGCTGTGGAAACAAATGATTTTATCCTTACATCATGCTAGTAAAGCGTATTACAAATTTAGGGGGAAATTTAAAGCTTTATGGAAGAGTATCACAAGACGGTGGGTTTTTTCCTAAGCCTTGGTGTTATTTAACTTAATTCCAAATATCTGAGTATTGGTGTTGGAGATTAGTCTATGGAAATTGAGAGCTGGAGTTGATTCCTCAGTGGCTGTGGGTTTTATGTGCAGAACTTACCCAGGGTTGGAATTTGCCACACTTCTTCCAACCCCAGCAAATCTGAAGTTAAAAATTCATTAGTCTCTTCAGCCGTTACATCATCTGTGCCATCAGAGGACGATGCCACAGTAACTCCTTCTGGAGAATTGCTAATGAGGGAGTTGGATCCCACAGCTGCTACAGAGGTCCCTCCCGGCTGCTTCACCCAGTAGATACCACAGGGTTAAGAATTTGCTGCAGATTCTCCAAAGAGGGGGCCTGGGCAGCTGATCTTCCAATGAAAAATAGACATCATGTTTCTTTGACTAAAGAAAATTTAGACCTAAAGGACTAAATATTCCCAAAAGGGATAAAGCAACAAGGTACCTTTATGCTTCAATCTTGATTTCTGGCCCCCTGGGTGTTTCCTGGGTTGACCCAGGACATATGACGTACATATTTTCATGGTTGGTTGTCAGATCTGGGGGTCATCTGTTGCTTTCCTTGTGAAATAAGAACTTCTCTTTTTGCCACAAAGAAAGGGAATCAATATTCTGGTAATTCCCTCTCTTTGAGGAGTAAGTGGAGGGCAAAATGCAGCTCCTGTTACCTTATCTTGCCCTTGGTTTTCCTCAGCGCTCCAAGTTTCTGGGAGAGACTGGGAAGGAGGGGAAGAGTTTGTAATTCTCCCAGTGAGCACATCCCTATCCTCACCTTTCTGTAGCATCACAGGCTGCTGCAGTTCAAGCAGGAGCTTGAAGCTGTTGCCTGGGCTACAAAAGTGGGTAAAACAGGCAACATCACCCCTCTCGGGCTGTGGCTGTGAGGGCTCACGTGAGCTCTGAGATGTGCCATCAAAAGTTGAGTCAATGTTGTTTCCTTGAGTCTCCTTTAGTGAGGAAAAAACTCCTACTCTATTGAGAGGTGAGGTTTATTTACAGTATATACAATGAATCTATTATGATTAAGAAATGTAGTTGTACTTTCCCCCCCCCCAGGGGAAAAGTGTTGTTTTGTGGATGTCAGTATAAACAGGCGAGTCAGGGAGTTGTGTTTTGTATCAACCTGGACAAAGCTCTTGATTTAGTTAAAAATATCAAGGTTGCTATGTTAGAACATGCTTCTTTCAGTATGAATAATGGCAAATTGACTAAGGTGTTAGCACAAATAATTAGTTTTATTGTTTCTGATACTATTTGGAGTCATTGCAGGGACATAACCTTTTCCAGTCAGTATTATTTCTCTGTGAAATACCTGCTCGCAGCAGCCTAAAAATGTCTTTATCCACCCACCTCCATTTTCACCGAGTTTGGGACATTTTTCTTTTTCTGGAGGGGGAAATAGTGCTTTTGTAATCTACTTTCAGGACAGTAATACTCAAATGAGGAGCTGAATTTTATGTTGGTATCCCACTTTTCAGTTACTTCCTTAAAAGAGGCCTCGAGAAAAAAAAAAAAGATTAGTGTTTTTGTACAAGAGGAGTTCATGCAGTGGAAAATGAAATTAATTTTCACTGTTCACTTGCTACAGAGCCTGGTATCCCCATGGTAAACATAGCATTTTAAGTGGGTTAAGTTACACCTTCTTCAGGTCAGGCTTTTATCTCATATATAATCTTCTTTATGAGAGTATGGTGCAATTTCACATCAAGGTAAAAATGCAGAAATGAAGTGGGGGAAAAAGCAGGGAAGTGTGACACGATCCAATCATAAAATAATCACCTTTAGTCATCTCTTTTGCTGTGGTTGAAAATCCATCCTTTTCTGCTTCTCCTCCTGCTTCTGTGCCTAACGGTGATGGTTCTACCAGTGTCACCTCCTCCTTCAGAGGACACAGCCTTGGAGCAGAGAGCTCTCATTTTGTCATGTTATGTTAAAGGAGAGACATTTTGGGGAAATAAGATTCTTTGTGCTCCCAATTCTGTTCAGTGTGCCTATTCATCAACTCACTAGTTCTTGGTTATGGCTTTTTGGTCCACAGTCCCAACCCAATGGATAACTTTGACAGTTTTGTCTCTTTCCTGTCTTACTTGGCAATTTCTACCCTGATGGAGCCTGTCATGCCATGGGAAGCTGAAGTGGTGGAGTTTTGGCCACTCCACAGAATCTCTCAGGCTGAAGGAACCTCTGGAAAGCATCGAGTCCAACCCCTCTGCTCAAGCAGAGTCAGCCCAACACTGTGTCTGGTTGGGGTTTGAATTCTTGTTGCTGTAGAACCTAGAAATTCCTTTCTATCACACATCTAACCTCTGTTGTAAGGTAAAAAGTAGGGTTTAAGGGGGGAAAAAAAGAAATTTGAAGTGCGTTTAGCTGCTGTGACATTTCCCTGTCCTCCAGGCCCCACTGTGTTTTGTTCTTTTACGAGGAGAGGGTCAGGGTTTTGTTGCTCTTAGAAATTACCAAGCCATCAAACTGGGACACAGTGACCTGCCCCGGTCTGTCAAACTATGTCTTAAAATTGGGATGAATCTGGCTCCAAAGTGAAATAGATACTCAGCAAGGTCTGTCTCCACAGCTGGTTGTAGTGTGTGTTTCTCTTCAGAAAAATAGGAGTTCAAATGGTCAATACAGCTTTTCCAACCCGGAGATAAGGAAGGGGCTGCATCAAGCCAGAAACATTCAGAGGTGGAAGGAAGAGTTGCCTTCCCAGGATAAGGAAACGTGCCCCCTTTCTTGGGGTGGCAGATTATGGTGGTAAAAGCTTTTACCACTGTTTTTAGTCCCGTAATTGAACTGAGTGGGGTGGTTTAGGGCTGGGGAGGATTATTGGGCTGAACCGCAAAGTCAGATTTCCTGCAAGGTGAGGAAGGGCCCGAATTAGGATTCATTTTTCTTAAATCCAAGTGTAAATAGACTCTCCATGGTTTTCATGGGTGCTTCAGGGCTGGGCTGGGCTGTGCTGACGGGAGAGACAGCTAATTTAGATAGTAGTAAAGAGGGGGAAAAAAAAAAAGGAAAAATAAATTGTTCCAAAGACTAAGCAGTATAAATTATCATTACTTGTGATCTAATCTTCATAATTTCCCTACTCGTGTGGCTTCAGTGGATGAAAAGACCCGAGTGCTCTCTTGCTCAGAGTCCCCATCCCAGCCTCCTTTTCTACCTGAAGCAGAGAATGGGCAGTTTAATAGCGATTCATTGGGATGAATTGTACCTTGACTTAATTTATGTATCTGTTTGAAGAGGTTGTATTTGCTCTTACTGGATATTTTTATGTTAGGATTTTTGCTACAAAATTCTGGGGAAATTGTTTAGAGGGAAGGGGTAGGAGAGATTGGAGGTATTTTTGCAATCGGTCTCCTTCAAAAATCAGAATATGCCTCAACACCAGTTATCGATGGAGAAGACTTTTTCTGTAAGAGCAATGAGCACAACACAACTATTTTTGCAAATGAAATGTGCTTTTAACCAGCTGAGTTCTTGAAGCAGTTGCTGTGTTTAGCTCTTTAAATCTTTTCTATTTTCCTTCTGACCTTCACTTTGAAAAAAACCTAAAACTGCCGTGGTATTTTTAAGGAGTTCATTCTGAAGAGTGACGCTGTAAGATGATGTAATATCAAATACCATTTCTATCAGCAACAAAAATAAGACCATCAATCCAGCCATTTTTTTTCCCTCTCTACCTATTTCCTTCTGAGTCGAGGCCCCAGATTTGCCGAGTAATAACACCAAATGGGTTTTTACTGGAGCTGGGAGCTCTCACCCACTCGTTTCTCTTTGGTTCTGGTGTCAGAGGCAGAAGAGAGGATGAATTGTGGTTGCCTGAGATACCAAAAGCATCAATGGAAAGAATGTTTTGTTAATGGTACCTCTTTTCTCTCAATGGCAGTTAGATGTATCCACTACAGGCACAAAGGAAAACAAAGTACAAGCTTGCTAATGTATTTCTGTTAATATTGAAATTGTACCACATCACAGATTATTTTAATGCATTATTTGACAACTAACATTGGAGGAGTTGATTTTAATATTAGTATTAATATCTCGCACATGCTGGCAATTTTGGCTCAAGGATTTGTCAGTTCTGCTCTTTCCCATTTTCACAAACATACTTTTTGATCTAATCATGGTTAATTCTTTTTTTTTTTTTTTACTGTAAATTTTCAGGATGGCTTTAGAAGTCTCAACATTAAGACTGTTGTGATAAAAATCTCTTCATTTCAGGCTGCTTTGCATCACTAACGACTAGAAATGGCTTTGTTTGTTTTGCAGCCTTTTGAAAGGTTGCCCACATACTGGGGGGATAGGGGTAACATTTTCAAGAGTGTTTCTTTCCCATTTGGCTTTGTCCTTCCTTTACTTTCTGTCCCAGCAAACAGGGACAGGAACATTCCAGAAAGCCGAGACCAGCTTTTTGGAATGTTCCTGTCCCTGTTTGTTGGGGCAGAAAGCAAAGGAACCCAGGGAAGTTCTTTTTCTTCGTGATCAGGTGCCAATTGAAAAGTGATGCTGATGGTGGAGCAATGGTAGGATGAGAGGCAGGAGAATGGGAATTTTTAGTCGTCTGCTCAGCTGTTCCTTCCCTCTGCTGAATATTGTATCTCACGGTGCCTACTTTTAAATAGTACTGGGAAGAAGCAAAAAAATTCAAACCGCTGAGACAAACTGAGTTCCAGCTCGGGTTTTGCAGCTACATCTTTTCATTTCTCCCCCATCCCTCCCCAAAGAGAAGAAAAAGAAAGAAAAAAAGCCTTGCTGTATAAATCGTATTTGTATTTGGGTTTTGCAGTACTTCCCCCAAAAAATTCTTGATAGACATTTGAATTTCCTGCAGAGATTTCAAGGGCTGTGATGGGCAAAGCTGCCCCGCGTGTGCCTAAGAACTGCTCTTGCAGCAGAGTGTCTCTTCCCACGGCTGTGTTGGGGGTGAAGGGGAACCCCTGTTGTCACGGGCTTTATTTTCATGCCCAAGTGCTTTAGAACAATTGCTCACACGGAGCAAAGAGAAGAAAAGATGGGGCTTGCAAACATCTTGCCCTAAAACTGTGGCATGAAGTAACTGTCGGGACATAGAATCTGCATCTTGATTAAGTTGGGATGGAGCTTCCCTATTTTTATTGCCTGCAATATATGGCATCTTCCTAATTATTTTTTTTTTTTTTTGCTGTTTTCTCCACTGCTCAGGGGTGTTGCCACGATCTTTTTAAATAGAAACTGTCTCAGCTGTTTTGCCATCTGTGTTGCAGCAGGGCTTCATGCGGGGGAGCTGGATGCAGAACAGAGGCTTTGTTAGGAAATGTCTCAGCTCTGTTTGTGTGTGGCACAGGCATAAAGAGAATATATTTAGAGATGTCTATAAATCTAGATTTTTTACTCCCCCCCTCTTTTTCATTAGTTATTGTTTAGAATTCCTCTTAGAAGAGGTAATGGATTTGCTTAAATCTGCCCTAAGGAACTGCTTCTTGTTGAATCTAATTATTCTGTCCTGAAACAAATAATAAAAGTTGAGATAGATTTGAGATAAAAACATATTTCATGGAATGGTTAGAATTGGAAGGGACCTTAAAGATCATCTAGTTCCTTTTTTCCGTATTGCTTCCTATTTTGCATATTGCTGTTTATTCAGAAGAGACTGAGCAAATCTGAATTACGAGTTAGGATTGTTTCGGGAACACAAGGCATATCAGCTCAGAAGAACAAGAGTCACAGCATTGCAGTGTTTCCCAGCAGTGACTCAGTTAATTTCTCCTCTTTCAGATACTTATTAAAAAGGACCATATTGAAGTAGAAGAATATATTCAAGCTGATTTCTCAGAATTCTCCTTTTCAGCGTTAGTAATATCAGTCCTGTCTCTTCCTGGCTCATCCAGGGCTGTGATAAATCCCTCACAGGATGCAATGTATTTTCTTATCTCACCTTGGCACGTATGCAATTTCCAGTCAATTAACATATTGAGTGAAAGCAATCATTTCATTCACATGACTCATTTCTGGCTGTGTTTTTTTTAATTGGATTGATTGAGCTAGAGACAAAGGGAAGTGCTGATTTCTCAACTATTATCTCCAGGCGGCTTGATTTGTACTTGTACCCAACTGTGACTCTGCAAGGTCACCTTTTTCTTTTTCTTTTCTTTTTCTTTCTTATTATTCAGTATTTTGCTGAGGGTGACTTGCAAAAGGAGGTCAGATCTTGCTATTTTTGAATTCTCCGTTTCGTTCCATTCTCTTTTTAATAACCATGCTTTATATCTAGAACAGCCTTTAATTCTGATTATTAAAGAAGCTCTTTTTCCGCTGCCTCTTTTAATTGCTATTAATATGGCAACACAAACGAAGCGAGGAGGTCTGATTTCTCTGCTTTTGGACCAGCCACTCTTCAATGTCAGAATTGAATGTTGCAGTATGTGTGTTGGGAAATCAGTCGCCTAAAAAAGAGATTCAACTTTTAATTTTAACAGATGAAGGGAAATTGCCTGTAATTTGCATTTGAAAATTCTGAATAACAATATATGCATGAATGATTATGAGTTTCAGAGTTGCTTTGAGATGTTGGACATTTGTTTCAAAATAGCTGTGGTCCAGCCTGCAAAGAGAAAACCTTTAATGAGTCTTGACTCTAGATCGCTGCCAAAATCTCTGCCAATGCTGAACCTCAGTGTTTGTAAATCCAAATATTCTGCATCCCAGGGAATTTTGGTAAGATGGTCATGCTCTCTGTAGCTTGTTCCTTAACTATGGAATAACTTGTCCTGTCAGCCCAGAAACATGAGGTACAATAAATTTGGGGGATACTGCACTTCTGGGCAATTTATTCCTACTAATTCCAGTTGAGGAACATAAAATACTGGGGTTTTTAAAAATAAATAAGAATGCTTTCATTAAAGAAAAGACTATATTTGAGTTCTCTAAAGAGCTGGGTTACACTGTGTTTAACAGTTCATATTCTCAGTACTACAGATTTATTTTTACTTGTGTTTTATTTATGTATTTCAAGTTTCTGAAGTCATTATATATAGTCTTTAATGCTGAATTATGCTAAACTCTCTGTTATGGTGAAAAAAAGACTGTTGCTCATTCTCACTGTGAAAGAGTCAAAGGCTGGACAGAGAAGTGATAAGCGGTATCATAAACCAGTGATACCAAAACCAATAAGCAACACCAGAAATTATGAGCTGTGATGAGAGTTACAGTGCTGTGAGCAGAATTTGTTATCCTCTGGTTTCAAGCTTGGAACTTGTCTTTCTAAAAATACATTATTATTGTATAGGTTTAAAAACTTGAGTTTAATATTTAAAAATACTTTCGTCTCCAGTCCTGAAGCAGCTCTTTCAGAGAGAACTAAGGGGAGTTTTAAGTAGAAATGGGGCATTAATCACTCTAGTTGTTATATTTGAGTATATTGTAATCTTGTGTTTATTTGGGAATAGCTGAGGGTGGCAGGGACCTCTGGAGATGTTGAGTCTCCAGAGGTCACCTACAGCAGCCAAATTTTGACTATCTCCGTGATGGAGCCCCCCCAGCCTCTCTGCAGCCTCTCCCCCTGTTCAGTCACCCTCACGCTATTACAGTCTTTATTATTACATTGTAAAATGTTCTCAATTAATGCAATGACTCTGCCACCAATTTTTTTTTGTCAAAGATTCAGTTGAACTGATTTTTAAAACTCAAAGAATGTAAATGATCATTAACATTATTCCATCCATGCTATAACTTGAGCAAGGTGGCCTTGCGACTAATGAACATAGTATTTCTGTTTTATAAATACTGTGTTTGCTAAAACAGCTATTTGTTTCTTCCCCCCTAAGTTCTGTACTTGTGCTTTAGCCTGTGCTTTGGCTGTTATTTGCATCTTTACAAAATGACACTAATCTGTTTCCTGTGACTCCATCTCCAGCCATTTCACAGAGCAGTAATTACTCCTTCCCAACCAGTGTTGGAACAAATGTCATCTTAAGTGTGATTTCTAGTTTTTCTCTGTGGCTTTATCCGACTGACTTGGGTTGAATCAAAAAAAAGCCTTCAAGGAGAAAATAAAAATAAATGAAAAGTAGTGTAAGGGGGGCAGGAAAAAGGTTCTGAAATCCATAAAAGACCTTAAAAAAGAGCTGTTAGAGTCAATCGGCAGCGCTGGCAGAATGATAGCATGGCTGTAAAAAAACTTCAGGTGGAAATTAGATGAATTGAGGGGCAGAACTCCTGATTTGGGGCTAAAGCTGGATAACTGAGTAATTTTGTGCTGTTGCTGGCTGCAGCCGTGGGAGGCTCGGCTTGAGCGAGGATGTTTCTTTTGCTCTGTGTTCTTAATGACAAGTGGCTTCATTCAAGTAGTGGGAGTTTATTAACAGGGATATATTCCAAGCCTGGGTAGTAGCAAGCTTGCTACATTTTGCAGGAATTCAATACATTCTAGAAAGAATGTCTGCTGCCAAAATAGATATTAAGGCTGCAAAGACCAAGTGTATTTTTAGCCCCAGGGTTGACAGGAATCAGATTTTCTCATTCATTAATGGTTTTTTCCCCTGACTTGCCATTTAATTCTCAATGAAGTCCTAATATTTGAAGAAAAAAAAAAAGCATTTTTTTTCTGAATGGCAACAGGGAGCTTCTGGCTCTGTGGCCATGGGACAAGTCTGCCAAATGCAACCTACTCAGTGACCCCTCAGTATCCCAAACTTGCCCAATTTGCCAGGAATTCAGGTAGGCATCTCTTCAGTCTTGCCTTAATCTCTGTGCAAGGTGCACCAGGCAGTGGGCTGTGGGTGCTGGTAAAGAAGTGTTTGCTGAGAGAACTTTTTTCAGCTGTTTATTGACCCATTTTAGCCCCTGGCAACCACAATCCCTGTTTGCACAAAGACAGAGTCCAACAGGAACGCCATCCGGTTCCCCAACGGGGTAAGGACAATTATGTGACATTCTTTTTTAGATAAACAGTAATTTAAGTAAGAGAAAAGGGTAGTAGGTGGGGTTTGCTTCACCCTCTGTATAAAAGACCTTTTGGGTGAGTTGTGCCTTGAGTTGAAGTGAGACTTTGCCATTTTAATCACTGATCTAAGGGGGAAAAAATGAGTTTATGGGTTGTTGGACCTGTTCTGTCAGATGGCTCCAGCTCAGCAGTCAGGAGAGGGGCTGGAAGCGAGGAATATGCTCAGGAATTGTGATGGGATTCTTTGATTCTAATGGTAAGAGGAGAGATAAGTTGTGCTGGGGAAAACAAGCGTGTGGCAGGAGCTGTTTGCTTTTCCCTCTCTGCAGAGAACACCCCACTTCAGGTCATGCATGTCCACAGGAGAAGGAGAGAGAGATCCACCTCTCTCGTGGGTCCTGCACTCAATGGAGCTGCTTTTCCCATCCCTAATGAGGGACTCGTGGTACCAGTTCCTCGTGGTGGTAAGAGAGAAGGCAGGTGCTTGGGCAATCTCTCTAATTACAAACCCCGGCTGGCACTTAAAAAATGAGTCGCTGTGACTGAACGCTCTCTGCCATTCCAAGAGAAAGCCACACACTCCCAGCCATCCTGATGGTTTAATTGAGCTCCAGCTTCCCCTCCATAAGCAGGGTGTTCTCCCAGAGGTCCTTTCCTGAAGCTGCAGGATCAGCCTGTCCCAGGATCGTTGGGAGATCCCTGTGAGACCGTTTCCGACGCCGGAGGCCTCGGCGTTCCCATCCCATGGACACAAGAGCAACAACCTTCTGGATGATGGCTGGTTCCTGACACCCTGACTGACAGCAGGGCCTGAAGGGCACAGGGGTTGGAGGCGGGTTATTAAACTCTAGTCAGGAGTCAGGACCTTTTTAGTTGTCCTCTGGGATCCCTTTTCAAGAAGGAGATGGATGAGGAACCCCTTCAGCATTACCTTGTGAGAGGCCACTCTCTTCTCCCATTCTTCATTCACGCTCTTTCTCCAGTAGATGATTAGACCCTGACACAGCACAGGAAACTTCTGGTGAAAGCCAGTGCCGTTCTTCTATGGACCAAACAGTTTCTTTCCCAAATATTGTTCCCATGTATTTATTTCCCATAGCCTGCCAGAGAAACTCGAGAGAGATTCTTTTAAAATACAAGGTATTACGTTTTACATGTTCTGTAGAGGCAGTTTCCATAAGGATGTATTTTTTTTAGGCACTTACACAGATTAAATTCTTGAAAAAAATGTGTTGTAGATGAGTTCAGCGTGATGAGATGGATCTGCAGTGCCTGGGCTGACACTTAACATCTGTGGTGAATAAGTTACCTCCAGAATAGCCTGTATACCATTAAGATGTTAATTTTATAAGCTTTTATTACAGCATCTTATTTATTTGAGCTTGGGTTCAGTTTCAAAGCTACCTCTTGCCGGCCCAGCTCTTTCAGGGGCTGATCACTCTGCTTTAATTTCCACCCTGGATATGTAGCAACTGGGTAGTTATTAAGTCAGTCTGGAGAATAGTTAGTAATGCTTTTTTATAATTGTTCTAACAGTTTAATTGTTTTAATGGGAGCCAATGGGCAAAGTTACCACACGGTGCTTTCATGCTCCTGCAGCTGAGGAGGGTGTGATCCAGAGCCAGAGAGAAAGAGCCTCCGCGTTCCCCCGTGACGGAACGATGGGATGGATTTGCCCCTTGGATAAGAGTAAAACAAGCAAGCTGAAAGTTTTAAATAACCTGAGAAAATAATCTTCTTTTACAGTGGCAAAAGCTACTCCATTAAACTGGGAAATGAGCAGCGTGAGGACACCATTCTGAATCCCGAAGCGGTGACGGTGACAGGAATGGTTCCGAAAGCGAGCCTGTTGGATGAGATTCCCTTTGGTCTTCCCCCCACCCCCCTTCTCCCATTTTCAACAAAAGGATGGTTTCATTTGAATTTCATTGCTTTTTTTTTTATCCTTAGGGAAATATCAAACGCTCGGCGTGCCCCAGAGGAGGGGGACAGGTGGTGTGGTTGGGCTTTCGCTTCCCGGCGGCGGCGAGCTCATTAATTTGCCATTTCATACCTCTTGGTGGGGGGAGACCACCGGCCTCTGTCACTAAAAAGCAGCCGTGATTGATCGTTCAGGGGCAGGAGGGGAAAATCTTCAGAAATTAGTTATATAAGCATCTTAAATTAACAGCGGGCCTCCAAAGCAGCCTTGTTTTTCCCTGGAGGAATGCGGAAATTGGTGTTTTAACCTCCTTTCTGAACACCTGCCACACCGTGCCTTTCAAGAGGGGAAACGGCCCCGTCGAGCTCCTGCCTCTTCCCCTTCGCCGTGGAGAGCCCTTTTCTGGGGGACGGTCTGTTCCAGCCCAGCTGGATGGCTGGGGGGGGCTGGAAATGGGGCTGGAGAAATCTGGCTGTGGCATCTGCCATCTCTGGATCTGACAGAACTTGTTCCTTGGTCTCCGCTGGGTGGAACGTCGGTGCCCGTGCTGCTCGTGAGACGTGTCCGGACAGATCGGAGCGGGGTGTAGCACTCACACCCCAAACCCCTGCCTCGCCAGCCCGCTGCCTGACTTTCCTCCTCAGCTGTCTCAGCCAGACAAAATTCAGGGGCTTAGATCCGTGTCTGCCACGAAGCCTGTGGAGGCTTTTCCAGCCCTGTCTTCTTCTGTGGCTGCCCCTGCGGCAGGTCCAGCTCAACCTGCAACGAACAGGCCGTCGCTCAGGACAGGTGCTCACCGATTCCTGAAGGCTTTTGCTAAACTGCCACGTTCTCCTGCTTTGCCAGAGTGCACGGACCCCTCTGGTGTCTCCGGGAAAACGAGATGGTCCAAAGGAGAAGGGAGAGTCGCCACCAGGGTTACCTTTCCTCTGGGAGAGGTTCTCATCTTGAAGGACGTCGCCGTTGGCTGCCTTCTGCTCTCCTTGACACTGCCCTCACAGAGAGGCACCTCCTGACGTTCAGAGCAGACCAGAGCTTCTGAGATGGGCTTTTATCTAGAAATAAAAGTATTATCCCTGTTTTTTGAGGCCCAGAGAAGACCTGCAGTGTCTCTAGAGCCGAGTTGGTGCCTTGCCAATATGTAAGAGGTGTTTTGAAAGCCTTTGGTAGATGATAAAGCGAGGAGAGCTGAGGTTAACACACACAAAGGAGGCTCTGGCAACGGTGCCAGGTGGGAAACAGAAGAAACGACTGAATTACATGACTTAATAGATGTCCCCGGTTATTGTTTCAGCTGGTAACGTGTCCCAGGCCCAAACCCTCCTATTCCTTTTAAGAAGTTTTTTTTTTCCTCATTGGCTGCCTCTGCAGAGGGGCTCGATCTCTGATATTAAAGGGGTGGCTTTTCTACAGGGATTCACGCTCCTCCATCTGAGCCAAAAAAAGACTTTTTGAGATATTTGAGAGCTGATATTTTATAGCCAAATGGTGAGGGGCCTGGAGCATCTCTCTGCTGAGGAAAGGCTGAGGGACTTGGGGCTTTTTAGTCTGGAGAAGAGAAGGCTGAGGGGGGATCTGATCAACACCTAGAAATACTTACAGGTGGGTGTCAGGAGGATGGGGCCAGGCTTTTTTCGGTGGTGCCCAGGGACAGGACAAGAGGAAATGGGCACAAACTGGAACATAAGTTCCTCCTCTAACCATGAGGAGGAACTTCTTTGCTGTGAGGGTGGCAGAGCCCTGGCAGAAGCTGCCCAGGAAGGTGGTGGAGTCTCCTTCTCTGGAGACATTCCAACCCNNTCCCGTGGGACCTGCTCTGGGTGGCCCTGCTCTGGCAGGGGGTTGGAGGAGATGATCTCCAGAGGTCCCTTCTAAGTCCATATCGTTCTTTGATATTTAACAGTCAACCCCCTGAGGAAATCACAACACAATAACAATTAGCAGCGCTTTGATTGTGTAGCAGTTGTGCAGGAGGAGATGCTGCTCGGAGCGTTCCCGTTTCACTCCTTGGTGTTACAGGATTTGTTCTGTGGAGTTTGTTACATGGAGCTCAGCAGCTGGGAAGGCTTTTGTAGAAAAATAGGAGAAGAAAATACATTTTAAATTCTTAGTAACTGCATTTCAATTCCTTTTCCTCCTTTCAGTCACGTCAATAGTATGGATTTGGGGGAATGTTTCTTAAACAAACTGGTGTTTGTAGCAAATAGTGTCAATGATGTAATTTAGCATTTGGTTGTTGTTCTTATAAAAGGACTGTAACGTTTTCATATAGAACTTCTTACTGCAGAGAGATTTTATCCAGAATACAGTTCTGCCTGTTATTGCTAACTCTCCGTTTCCAGATTTTATATTCTACCACACTTGGATTTTAGGAGTTTTAAAATTGCAACCATTTTTCACTCGAAGCTGCAATATTTCAGTTAGAACAATGAACACATACTGTTTCTTGAGATGCTTCCCTATGTCCTCACTTTCAAGGAGCTTTAGAGACCCAGTTAGTGCTTGAAGAAGTTTGCATTTGTTTGAACTCAAAAATATTTGTTTATATTCTGAATTTTTAAAAACCCAATTCAAAAGTGCACGGAGTGACCTTATTCTATAAGCACATCAGGGGCACGAGTGGCACATTTGTGGATTAATCTCTGCCCAGTTTTCCTCATTTCTGTTACACCCCAAACTCTCTCTTGCCTCAAATTTACAAAAAGCTTTTTGCCAGGAGGCTGAGCTGTGGGCTGGAGAAGAGGAAAAAATTCTAATCTCCACAGACAGGGGAGGATGGCTTTCGACAGCATCTAGGGCTGCGTTATCTGTTCCCTGTGTCATCTTCTCTCCAAGAAAATAAATAGAAATTGTGGGTCTTGTCCAGTTTTCACTGTCTCTTGTGTGGTTTTACAAAACTCTGGGATTTAGTGAAGTCTTGTGTGGATGGCATCAGAGCAGTAGCTTTTTGCTGAAGCTCTCGCCCAGAAAATGGTTGAGGTTTCACATCTCGCAGTTGGATAATTCTGAAAGAGTTTGGGTCCTGCACAATGAATTTGTCAAGAAAAGGGAAAGCAGTGATTCTGTAGGGCTGGAATTGCTGGTTTTGATGCTTCAGCCCATCCATACTGGCTACAGAAGCCCCAGTTGCCTGGATTTTCTCTGCAGGAGACGCAGACAGTAGTAATCCAGCTCAGGGTATATATAAAAAAAAGCTATTAAACCAGCAGAAGCTGTTTTCAGCTACTGAAAGAGTTTCAACATTCTCCTTGTTGTCAGGGAGGATTTACTACAAATGAGGACCCTTCTTTCTGGAGCTGTCAGTGCTGTGGTTGTGTCGTGAAGCTGCTTGTGTTAGCAGATGCTTTTGGAAACTGTTTTGTGTTTGAGAAAACCAGTGTGTGAAGTTTGGGTGTTCCAGGTCAAATTCTAATTCCATGTGAACACAAGTCCGTTTTTGTGTGGTTTTACTGCTTTTAAAAACTGAGCAACCTGTTTCTCTGTCCTGATGAAAGAAACTGGCAGCACTTTGGGCTTGGAGTTACACGAGTGACGTGTTTCTGGGAAATGGGCTCAGAGGCTTTGGGTTTAAACACCTGGTATTTTCAGTTTTATAAGCCCGGAATGGTAATTTTGAGTTTTATTTTCCCTATGTTAATTATTATAAATGTCTCATAATCCAGGGATGTATGTTGATTAAAACAGGTGCAGTCACTTAAAATCAGTGAGTCCAACACGTACCTGAATTGCCTGCTTTCTGCAAAGAGGCTTATTTTCCACAAATGTGTCTAATGATGTTTAATCACTGGTTTTGCCAAAGACTAGGATTTTCTCCCTTTCACCTGAAAATATTTGTTGCGTGTATTTATTTTCACTTTTTGCTTGGAATTACTTATAGCACCCAGCATGAATACGTTGATTTTTGATACGGAGTGATTTACTATACTATCTTCCTGGAAGCACTAGAATGTACACAGTGCAGTAGGGATCTGTAATGTACTCGGGAGGAAGCCCAGCTCCTGCTTTCTGCTGCCTCCAACACAAAGCAAAATGACTCAGTCCATAAAATAAAGCTCTCCCGTAGCACAGTGAGCAACTGGGAGCTTCAGCGCTAGAACTTGTTGGTTTATTCTTAATGCAAACACCAAAATGAAACTCCCTTCGGGGCAGCAGTTGTGCCAGGGGAGACTTGGCCCAAGTGGACAAGTGTTATATGGAAATATAAAAATTTACCTGAATATTACCTTCATTAAGGAACAATGAATTTCACCCTTTATTCCACTTAATGCCGCATTTGCACATTATGAAATGAAATAATAAGGTTAATTTTCGAGAGCTTAATTTTGTTGGATAATTTTTTATGGGATAGGTGTTAATGTTTTGAGCTTTTTGGAGTGGAATCTCACAGGCTGCCTACAAAAACCACCCGGGGGGCCTTCAGACTCCTCTTGCACTGTTAAATGGATGCAAACGGTTCTTCCTAAGGTCCATTGTGTCATCTAAGACCTTCAGGATCCGCGTTTTTCCTGGGGCAGAGGTTGGTGGAAATAACACTGAGCAGCCATGGGGGAAGAACTGACATGGGGAGCACCTTGATCCTGCTTCATACAAAGATAAACTCTGAGAAACATCTTACAATGATGCTCGTTATGTTTCTGTGTGTAATTGAAAGATGGACATGTAGCTGCTGAAGACAAAGTCAATGGTCTTGAATCCTGGTCATGTTTATTGCTGTGTAATTTTGGGCAAGGCACTTAAATTCTCCTCGTTTTCCGTCTACAATGGTGATATTACTGGAAAATGTGTAATAATCCAAAGTATTAAACCCGTGGTGGCTGTATTTTCGCTGGTCCCTGTAGAAGCTGTGCTGCCCATCAGCGTTGTATGGCTGGGAAGTGACAGGGCATGAGCAAGTCATCTTCATACAGTGACTGCATTGAATTCAGACTTTCAGTTTGGGGAAAAGAAATGGTTCTTGTTTGCTATTTCCTTCTGTTTGAAACAGGCTGGTAGATACCCCCATTGCTCTCTTAAATATAACGATTTTCACCAGCTGCGTCCCCGTCAGTCCCAAAGCTGTTGCTGCAGGTACTGTTTGTTGGAAAGAGACCTAATTTCATCAGCATCTCCCGTGATTAAACAGGCCCAAACCCTCGCACCAGGGTCTAATCCTGGAGCCATCTGTGGGTCTGCATTATCCTGTTCCGTGCCTGCTGTATTTCTGGTGGGATCAGGAGAATTTAGCAGAAGATCAATCAAATTTCCACTGTCAGGCCTGTCCAAGGAGTCACCGGTGATGGGATTTCCTTCCCTCCCTCCTGCTCCTGCCATCACTCTCCCGTCCTTTCACATCATCTGGTGACCATTCACAGTCTCTCCTGGTCCTTGGTTTCTTCTCCTTTATGGTGCCATTCCCATTCAGAGTCCTCATCCCTTGTTATAATACAATTTTTCAAGGTGTTTTGCAGACTCCTTCCTTCAGACTCAGCAGTTTTATGGTCTTCCTTGGTTGCTGGTTTTATTGTTGTCTCTGGTTGAGTCTTTTGACTGGTCCCTCATTGAGGTTTTCTGACCAACTGTCCCTCAGCTGTGATGAAAAGTGGGGAACCTTTGCCTACCCCCCGAATCATTTAGTGGCCAATGGATGTTGGAGATCTAGAGTATTCTCTGTGGTCATAGTGTGAGAGTGTCACAGAGCACTTAATTATACCAGAATCAGTTAATTCCTCTCCTCTACAGCCCTCTCTTACAAGAAGATGGTGGTATCTTTGACTCACGCTTGATGTTCTCTGTTCTTGAAGGTTCAGTGTTTGAGTTGGGTCATTGATTCAAGAGACTCTCCCGATGCTTATTTGTTTTAAAACTTCCTTAAAGACCTTCCTGGACATAATGTCCTGGCATCGTCTCTGCACCTTTTCCAAACAAACCCTTTGCACATCAAAATGTTTCCAAAAATAGTTGCAGTGAGGTGATTCAAACTCAGTGGATCCCATTGAGTAACTGGAGTGAGGTGGGCTTTTTCCCAACAGCGAATGCAGCACCTGGGTTTATACAGGTTACTTCCATCAAAGAAAAGAGTCTTTATAATTTGTAGACCAGAAAATATTTCACAATTATTCAGGGCACAGCCAAAGAAGAGAAATGCAAATAAAAGGCCAGGTCCTCCCAGGATCTGTTTTACTCCATGGTGGGCTGTGCAGCACCCGTGGTCCCTGCTCTCTGGAGCCACGAGACACAGGAACCCTCTTGATGTTTGCTTTGGCTCAAGGCAGAGAGAGTTGTTTTGAATTAATTAATAAATGGAGTAAGGAATTATGGTTTGTAGCATCTTCTTTTCTCTTCTTTTCCCTCCCTAGGTCACGCAGATGAGTCGCCCGGATTTGATTCTCTTCCTGATGAAGTATCTCATGGCTCTGGTTGTTGGGATACCCTCTGTCTTCTGGGTTGGAAGCAAGAAGACCTGTTTCGAGTGGGCCAGCTTCTTCCACGGGCGCAGGAAAAAAGAGTGAGTATTGGTGTCTCACAGAGGAGCTGGTGGAGCCTCTGGCAAATCATCTCCTCTCCCCTTGCAGACCTGGAAGAGCATTTGGGTTAGTTTTTCATGGAGACAAAGATGGGAACAGACAGGGGCAGAAATTTCAGAATTTTCGTAGAACAGAAGTTCCTTAGAAATTTCTTGTTATCCAAAATGGAGTAAGGAAGGACTAAAAAGAACCCTGAAGAATTGTCACTTATTTTTCCATAATTATTCTTTGGTCCCGGGATCAAAGGGACGTTGCTCCATCTCTTTCCAAAATAATTTTAAACAAGAATTAGGTTTCAGCTGGATATTACAACTTCTTTGCCGTTTATTGGGAGGTGGAATTGGAAGTTGGTATTTATAAGCACACTCACACCTTCACAGTCAAATGAAATGTAAGTTCCTTTCACCACGGTTGCAGTTAAAGCCAATTGTCTCTGCTTTTAATCTTCCCTTGTGTGTTGCGCCAAAGCCCGGCTGGATGTAAAGGTAGTAAGAATGTCTTACAGCTCCTGGGGGATTGACATGAATTTATTCCAAGGTGTGGCATAAATTTAGAGAGAACCTGTACGATTGGGCAATAGCTGTGGATGGCTATTTTCATTATCCTAAATATTGCCTTTTTTCAAAATAGGTGCACAAATACAGGAAGCCTTTAAGGGATTCCTCTAGGATTTTGACTTGTCCCTCCTCAACAGACCTTTTGCTGAGCTTAAAGCAAAATTACCTTTGTACAATTGGAGTAAAATTTGATTTATTCCAGAGATAACCCACTAAGATACACACAGGGTTAACAACAGCTTGATATGCTTTTAATGCATGTGCATACACTTGGCTGGGATGTACGTGGAGGGGATGTACCAGGTGGGTGGGCAGAGGACAGGGATGGAGCTAACGCAGGCGGAGGAAGCGGTTTTACAGGACCTGGCTTATCTCTGGGGGGGAACTGGGTGGCTCCTGGAAGTGCCACCCTCTGTCCTGGTGCAGCAGGAGAGCAGAGCAGCTCCCACGCACGGCAGCGTCTGCCTGCAGCCAGATTCCTTTCCCGGCCACGTTCCTTGAGTGAGGGGCAGAGCTGATCAAACCCTCCCTCCTTAGGGAGCCTGCCACCCTCTGCGAGCACAGAGATGAAGAGGAGGAGCTGGACTGGCTCAGGAGATGAAACTTGGAAGAATAATAGAGAGAACTGGAGGGGAAGGAAAAGGGCTTCCCACAAAAAAAAAAAAAGGAGGTTTAAAAGAAAAGACTTTGAAGGATGTGATGGCACTTGCTTTCGTGGCGCTATGGTAGAGTGGCCAAGGGTGTCCCCTCTGCCAGCCCTCCCAGCAAACAGAAGAGCTGGGAGACCATAACCACTGGTCCGAGGGCTACAGGCCAGTTGTGTATGATTGTTAGATGAGTTGTGTTATCCTCCTACTGACAGTTTTTATCAAGAATTTAAATACTTGTTTGAGCAAGGAAGCAGCTTCCTGTGTCCCCTGAGAGGCAGGTCCCTGGGCAATCTGAGCCACAGCACTATCCCAAGGATATCCCAGTCCCTCAAGGGGCTCCAGGAAAGGTGGGGAGGGAC
>BJBW01004301.1:0-29686 GCA_004320125.1 Scolopax mira
CTCTACAAGTTTTCTAGTCTCCTGAATGGCTATGGGAATATGACCTGGGTTGCCTTAAAAAAAGTGAAGACGTACCAGTGATTTGAATTGTCCCAGGTTCATTGACAATTGCCATGGGGAAGTAATCATTACATGTTGCAGAAAAGCCAAGCTAAACAGGGGACATTTCCTTCCACTGAAAAGAAGCAAAAAAAATCTGTCATAACATTGAGCTGTAATGGAGAAACAGAGCAATGACTAAAGAATCGTAAGAGACCTAAATTAAATACAACTGGGATTTCACATTCCTTATGAAAATTAAGGTTTTAGCATGAGATAATTAAAGCAAGGATAGCCAGCTCGTGGTGAGCCAGAACATATAACTCAGCCTGTCATCTTTGTTCCTGAGAGTCCCTTAGAGTTGGTCAGGAAGCAGGCTGTCAGCTACACAAATCATTCACTAACCCACAGCAGTCCCCCTGCTGTTCTCCCTCACAAGAGCCCCGCAGCCTTCCTCCTGTCATGGAGCTGGACGTGCTCCGGCCACAAAATAGAGGCATCATCATCACAAGGCACACGTCTGTTCAGTAACATGACAAAAGGACTCAGGTACATACGTCCCCATCACACTTGACTGGGCTATGGTCAAGTGGTGACTGCAGATCAGGTATGTGACAGATACACACATGTTCCCTGGGTGCCTCAGTTGTGGGATACTGGATTGATGGGACAGAAAAGCTGAGGGACACCAACCTAAACGAAGGGAAGAAAATGAAGACAAGGGCTGTGGAGATTAGGACTTGTAACAGAGAAACAAAGATGAGATTGTTGGAGAACGTGAAGGGAAAAGCAGTAAACATACACTGTCAAATAACTAAACCCTCACGCAAGTGAATTTGGGGGGGGAGGGAAGGAGAGGAACATCTTGATGACATGAGAAGAAACAGAGAGGTGAAGGTGAAAAACATTCTCATAGAAGAAATGCAATGGTTAAGAAAAAGGAAGACACACAATGGACTTCAAAGACTGAACTTTTCTAAACTAATGAATCAGCAATGGAAAAATAATGTATGAAAAGACAAAAGGAAATATTAGGAGCTTTACACCATAAAAAAATATATCAGAAGTATTGAAATTATGTAGCTCTTACCATTAGATTACTTTATAGCATATAGAAGAAATGTAAAGAAAAGTAGTGACACTTTGTAAAAAAATGTATTTCCCAATAGAGAGAAAAAATAAAATTCCAAAATGCAAAGGGATTTGGGTTTTTTGGGGGGGGAGGACATCAGAGTAGAAATCAGTGTTAACTGCAATACAGAAAGTGGGATAGAGAAGTGGTCCAAAACTCTGTGAAATACTGGGTACCGGGTTCACTGAAAGAAGCTTAAGAGTTTTAACAGAGGTCCTGGGGTCACTACCACCTCTCAATACCAGATGAATCTTGGAATAAATAAAGAAGATGCAATTAAGTCTGTTGTTGATATGCATATCTGCCTGCTCATATCAACAACAGTTCTTCAAACCATCTATACTGAAAATAATAGTAAGAAGAGTAAAAAGAATTTATTAAACCAAGAAGCATTTGGATTTGGATTTTTTTTCTTCCAATTGGTTTTAACAGTAAAACAACTGAAAGATAAACATGTAAATCTTAATCAAAAGCTCTACTATTCCTGGCTTCATGCAACAGTCTTGGAGCAAAGAGACTCAAAAGTCTCTTAGCTTTTGAGAAAATGCATTTTATTATGACAGAATAAGTAATCACACCAGTGACTCCCGTTTCTAGCAGCTGGTCTACTGCATTGTGTAATGACCACAAAGTTTTTATCCTAGGTTTAAAATACTTCTATTTCAAATGGCACTTCATTTTAAAGGTGTTCTGATTAATTTCTTCCAAGGTGATTATAGCCATAATACAAGAATGTCTTAGATAATGTATTAATTCCTGACACTTCAGAAAAATCACATTCAGGCAAGGATTTCACTTGCTGCTCTTCCCTGCATAACAAATCTGTTTACTTTGCACTTCCTTGCCTATTGATTGATTTTATCAGCTGACTAGCTGGCTACCTAGTTACTATCTCAGTAAACTGAAGCCCAGAAAGGCTTCTCCTCTTCAGGATACTATTTAAGTATTTGTTGTGTGGGTGTCTATTTTTGTCAGGGTTATGTTGACGGTTGGACAAGATGATCTTTAAGGTCCCTTCCAACCTAGAAGATTCTGTGATTCTGTAAATATTTCAACACTTAACATTGACTTGCTGTTTCACTCCATCTCTCTTACCTGTTAACCTCTGCCAATTTCCTCCATTTGATAGTCACTGCTAGTGCCTTCCTTGATGTTCTTATAATAAATAATCCCCAAATAATAGGATTTAAGTGCTTTGACCAACTCCCCTTTGGCCAACAGGGGTGGGTATGAACAGAATGGTGAGCTTGGCGATTCCCTGCCTTTCTGAATGACTCTCAACCGCTTTTTGTATTACCTGCTATCCTACCGATGTAAGGAGAAAGTGTCTGTTTCAGCCTGCTTTCCCAGCTTCTCCCTGCACACAATGCTTACACAACAGACCGGGTTTATTTTATACAGCTACTACGTGATTTACATACTTGAACAATACCAAAAAATCGCCCATATGATGTATATGATTTCCTTCATACCTGGAAAGTGTAATTTTTAAGTTCGGAATCGCCTTCGCGGGACTAATGCCTCTAAACAAACTCTGAAGCCGAAGTTTTAACGGCGTTTCCAAGGTGAGGGCTCGCTCCACCCCGAGCTCGCGCTCCCCTCAGCCCAGCCACCACAGGTAACGGCCGGACTTCGGGCAACTCCACCGAGAGCTGGCGGGACGTTTAACGCAGAAAAGCCCTTTCTTACCAGCTGGGAGCAGCCCAGCGTGGATCCCACACGCCTTCCCACCAACGGTAATAGGAAGGGGGCGAGCCCTCCCCTTCTTTTCTGCCCTCCCCTTCCTTCTTCTCCCCGCCCCTCAGCCTCTAACGGCCACTCGCCACGCCCCGCGCATGCGCCCAGGGGAGAGGCGTCTCGCGAGCGCGCCTGCGCGGCGGGCGGGCTGCGGGGCCGGGAAGGGGCGGGCCTGGATTTGAACCGGGCGGCGGGGAATCGGCGGCTGTGTAGCCCCCATGGCTAAGCAGCTCGGCCGGGACCAGCAGGGTATTACCCTGCGGGGCAGTGCTGAGATCGTCGCCGAGTTTTTCTGTAAGGAGCTGTAGGGGTAGAGGGACCTTGGGGGGAGGGAGAAATGGGGGGGGGGGGAAGGACGGACTTGTAGGCCTGGCGCGAGGCGGCATGGCCGCCGGCTGGGCGGCCCAGCTGCTCACGCATCCCCCTCCCCACCCTTCCTTCTCCCTTCAGCTTACGGGATCAACAGCATCCTCTACCAGCGCGGCATCTACCCCCCCGAGACCTTCACCCGCGTTCAGAAGTATGGGCTTACCCTCCTCGTCACCACCGACCCCGAGCTGAAGAACTACCTCAACAACGTGGTGGAGCAGATGAAAGGTGGCGAGGCGCGGGGCGGGGGGGGACACCCTAGGAAACGGCTGGCGGGAGGGGATTGCTGTGCCCTCCCCGTTGTGTCTTTCCCGATGGGTCCGGTCTCTGTCGTGCGAATAGCTGCTGTGGTTTCTTTCAGAGTGGCTGTACAAGTGCATGGTGCAGCGCCTGGTGGTGGTCATCTCCAGCATCGAGAACGAGGAGGTTCTGGAGCGGTGGCAGTTTGATATAGAGTGTGACAAAACCGCGAAGGATGAGAGGTGAGTGGCAGCGTCCCTCTGCGCCTGCTCTTCACTCTACCTGGGAGCTGCTACAAGCTAAACGCTGTATGCATGAGTGCTGCTCTGGTTCCTCAGAGGAGATTATGCCTTTTCAAACCTACTGCCTTTCTTACAGCTGTTCCTTCTGTCAGTTTGTAAAACAGTCATGATACGGTTGATGCATACGATGATATATACGTAATGTTCAGGTGCGGGGGCTTCTTGTTTTTCTTGGTTTTTGTTTTGGTTTTTAAAGCATCAGGTCAGAACTTGATTGATTTAATTTTCAACTAAGTATATAAAATTCTGTATCGGGTACACTGCTTTCCTTTTTATGCCAAAATCTTTTTATGCCACTACTATAAAAAAAAAAATCATATAGTAAACAGACCAATGGAGATTAATGGGGAGAACTGTATTTAAGGGAAACTCAGTATAGCGGAAGCTTTCTTAACAGAATTTTCCTATTTTTGCAGCACGCCACGAGAAAAATCTCAGAAAGCTATTCAGGATGAAATTCGATCTGTTATCAGACAAATAACTGCCACAGTAACTTTTCTGCCACTGCTGGAAACTGCCTGTGAGTATCCCTAACTTCACTAAATAAATCAAACATTGCTTTTGGAAAATCTCAGCAGCTTTTTCACTTTAAATTTCTGCAAATTTTCTGGGACTTTATAGTTATTACATGTCATATAATATCACATTTCTCAGACAGCATTTTGTTAGACTGAGATCATGCCTGTTGCAATTGTGTACAGTATGGAAAACAGTATATTGCATCAAATACACTTTTAAGAAGTATTCTATAGTGTTTCTTGCACAGCAAACAGTAAAAATAACTGTAAATACAAATGCTGTGCACCATCTCTCATTAAAGAACTTGAAGCAATTTAATTTAAAGAGACTAGTAGTACTTCCTTCCCAAAATACTTTGGGGTTTTTTTTTTTGTCAAAAGGACAGAACTCAGGGTGGCTTAACTAACTTCGTGAACTAATGTGTACTCTAAGGAATGTCAGATTTCATAAATACTAAACTCTAGCTGTGGACAGGCTTATATAGATAACCACCGAGTTTGTATTTAGTGTTACATAGTGCTCAGCTCCGCAGCATTTTAACATTTAAAAAGAAAATAATTCCCATCACACTTGAGTGAAGTAAAACGGCTACGTGTTAATATAACCTGGACTTGTTTTCAGGTTTTTACTACTATTACTTTTCACGTAATTAGCTATCAGTACTGAGAACCTCAGTACATGTCTGAAGTTCTAGAAGATGCAGTTTATCATGCCAAGCTCTTAGGCATGCAGTACTGTTAACTTGCTCCCACTTGCCTCCAGGTGCCTTTGACTTGCTGATTTACACAGATAAAGACTTGGCAGTGCCAGAGAAGTGGGAAGAGTCGGGACCGCAATTCATAGCCAATTCGGAAGAGGTTCGTCTTCGTTCCTTCACTACTACAATCCACAAAGTAAACAGTATGGTGGCTTACAAAAAGGATTCCTTCCCCTGAGATAGGGGGGTGTGTATATGTATAATTTCTGTTCATAGTGCAACTCTGTCATGAACACAGAGCTGTTGCTCTTGTTGAACTATGATATAAAAAGACTGCAACGTGTTTCTCTCTGATAATGTGATATAATAAACCAAGCTGTCATTGTTTTTTTTTTTTTTAGAGATCTAAAAGTATTCATGTAATTCAGCTCATACCTAACTCTGAGAGCTGAACTACTGCATTCACTAGAAATACTGCCAAAATCTTGGATTAATTGCTAGAGTTGCATTCAGATCCTGTAATTCAGTATTTTAAGATCATTATAAACTGCCTTCTATTGGCAGGCCTAAATCTCTGCCACAAAAAAAACCCCTACAACGAACCCCTCATGCAGGACAGGCCAGTTCTTCATGTTAAAAGCCTGGGCTGTTTTATTACTAGAACCAATCCTAAAATGAATCAGCAGAACAATTCTGAAGTTACTTTGTCCTCTTCACAACGAAAACAGCTTTTTATGGGGAAAATCTTAAATAGATGAAGCCTTTTATATTAGCAACTACTCTGCTGGACTCTAGTTCTGGGGATGGTGGTGTTCAAAGTCTGTGTCTGTCTAGTGTCTGTCAAGCATTTTTTTTTATGTTTGTATTCTTGTTTTACAGAATAAAGCTTGAAATTGTATAACGTTTGGTAATTCGGACTCTGTAGTACTTCATATTTTAAATGTTTTCACACATGCCACATCTTACTTTAGTGCATATATAATAGAACCAATGTCAGAATACCACAAACCCATCCTACTTCATCCATCCAATATTGTTACTTTGTTTCTTCTGTCTCAAAACAAGTATTATGGATTCCATATGAGATCCAGGAATGGATTAATAATTTGCCCCCTACTTAAAGTCTTCAAATAACAGTCACTGTGACCTAATGATTAAGCATGCTGTTGCCTTCCATGTTTGTTAAATAGCACTGGATTCTTTCTGCATCTCTTTTTTTTACTGGAAGAAATTAGGGATTTAAAATTTTAAAGCTCTTCCATGTTTTTATTTTAACTCTTAAAGTTCTGTTATTTCCTTCATCAAATTTATTTCAGCTTGAGTATTCAACTTCTCCCACTCCTCTAAAGCGATATACAACTCTTCCTGTTAAATCAGTATTTCAGAAATTTATTTAAAAAAACATTGATTATATTTACTCCACCACTGTATTACAAAGTTTCTGAGTAGTTGTCTCCAGAAGAGAGCGAACAATCTAGCAGAGGTGAAAAGGCAGCCTTTTGTAAATCAGTAGCATCAAATCATGGGGTTTTTTTTAAATAAATAGAATTTAGGCAGAGCAAAAAAGATTATTCACTACTGGAGCTTGCATGGCAGTAACAGAGGAATATCTAGTGTCTTCTTCTGCCTGTCAGCAACGTTCTTATACAGGTGACTACGCTACCCCTTTACACCAGAGGTGCACTTCGAGGAGTGCAACTTCAAGCACTTCCCCTGGGGAGGACTGGATCAAAGCAGCGAGTCAACTGTAACAGGAATTTCAGTGTGGAACTGCTTTAGCCCAAAGTTGAGATCAGGAGGTGACTGGTACAGCACCAGGAGTCACAAGTTTCTCTGGGAAGTTCAACCCACATACAATTTAACATCTTCTTCAAGAAGGACCAGCCCAAAGTCCATTTCCATCATCTGTATGGTTTTTTTCTTTTTTTATAGAGGCAAAACCAGTCAATAGACAGAGTATATCATTGCATAGAGTTAATGTCCATGAAAACTACATGTGAAAAGGAACAGGTTGCAAATCCTGGACCCTGCAGAACAGGAAAGAGGGAAAAAAAAACCAGAAACAGCAGTCACACTAATGCAATCTCCTAGAAATCAAGTTTTTTGGAGGCATTCAATGAAATTTGCTGATAGCTAACACGACCCACACTTCATTAGTTTCCCCCTCCCTTGAAGGTCACTTCTGTTGCATGAAGAATGAAAAACAAAAGAACCCCCTTTATCTCCACTAGCAGCATAAGAATTCTTAGGAAACTGGCTAAAGGATAAAATTTACAAGTTAGCAGGCACTCCTCACCTGACTAGTTGAGCTGTCGTATAAGCTGGTTGATCGCGTCGCCTCTCCAGCCAGGTTTACCCATTTCTTTGAGGAACCCCACTTTGTTACGTGCAGCGTGGCGAGCCACTGACAGATGGAATGGCCACAGAAAGTTTGTGACTCTCTTGAAATGTTTCCCGGCTGAGTAGATTTCATGTATAAGGTCTTCCAGGCAAATAATACCACAGTTTCCTGCAGGAAAAAAAAAAAATACTAAAAAAACAACAGGAAGCCATCCCACAAACAACAAATGCATGAGATACCCAACTGTATTATCTCCTTATGCTACTCCAGAATTGCTCGTCCTCCATATAAAGTCTTTTTAAGATTTTGCTCCCTCTTAGGTGAAATTGCAAACTCTCAACCTCTGCCTCTTTCCTTGACTCATTTTCTCATCCTTTTCCTCACCTAAATGTTCCTCAATCAGCATATTGTCTGTCAGAGGTACCCTCTTCTTTTTGATCTTGGCTTGGCCCCGTTTCAGGATGAGCTCTCGTACAGATTTCAGGTTAGGGTGTCTGTACAACAACAAAAATCAGATTCTGTAACAGAAAGATGACACAGTGGCAAAGTCCCATCCTACTTCTTTGCATAAAGGTAGGGAAATAAACAACTTGCGGTTAGAACATGAGGACAATAACAAGTTTTACATACAAAGTTGACAAAGTTTTGACCATTACCGGAAAAGCCAGGTATGAATTTGTGATACCTGATGCAGAATCAAAGAGCTATAATACTTATACACAAACTATTATCATGTCACAGGACAGGTACTTACCCCCACGCCACGTAAGGTTCCACAATTCGCAGCATCTTCAGTGATAATGGAGTCAGTTTAACAAATGTTCCAGTGAAATTTCTTTTCAGACGCAGCAACGCAATCACTCTTTGTACCCTCCTACTCACTCCCTTAATACTGAATCACAAAAAAAGAAAAAAAATACTATTAATTACCACATTTCTCTAATAGAGCAACAGAAGGCCTCAGATTACCTGCAAGGAGACATGTCTGGGTCTATCACCCTTCCTTTGCTTAGAAACGATAGAACAGCTACAAATGGTGGCAATAATAAAGGTACAGAGTAAACAAAGTTTCTTACTCTGCAATCCGCACAACAAAGGCTAGTTTGTGCTCCTGAGGTGCAGCTGTCTGTCCAGGTCTCTGCTCCATACGCCTCAGCCGGACATCATCTCGGTGTCTGCGCCACGAATCTCGAACAAAAGCCTCAAGGCGTTTAAACTGGATTTGTTTCCCCCTCTGGTGCTAAAGACAAAAGGGTAAGAAATCGTCAGCCTTCCCAGCAGAACTTGGTAAGCCATGCTTTTTCAGTTTTGGAGGCAGTAAGAAGATTAATTTCATGATCCAAGCCCAAGGGAGACAAAACTGAGGGACAACATATGTCTCTACATGCACCTAGCTATAATTTATGAACAAAGAGTTTGTCCCCAGAAAAATAAATAAATTAGGGAAAACAGAGCAAGACTCAGGATACTTCTAGGCACAGGAGAAATTAAATTGAAGCCTTTGCAGCCACAGACAGATCTTCACACCTACATACACAGCTCAGCCAGAAACAACATATGTGTCTGCATAAAACAGACTGCTACAGCAATATTCTACCATTAAATAAAATCACCATCCAACAGAACACAACTGGGTTTAGAGTCCTCTTCTATAAAGGCACACATGTGAAAAAAAAAAAAGCCAAGCACTGAAATGAACTATTAAGTATAACTAATCTAAAGACAGAACAACCAGCTCACTTGAAAAAACACCAACATATTTTCAAAATTATGGGAAAATGTAAGGCTTCTTTTACATTAAAAAGGCATTTAAATGTCTATCCTTAGTTCAGGAACAAGCTCATCATTTATCATAGTGCTTTCTCTCACAAAACAGGAGCTGAATGTGCACGGCAGATACACAGCAATATTTTAGATAAACTACAGGCTAAATCATTAGGCCATTTTAAAATTAAAGCGTCTAACATTATGTCTCTTCTATCCTATTTCACCTTGCCAATCACCCATGACATCGGTCTGAATTTTCAAAGCAGGTAGATCTGATCAAAATCTCATCACTAGGGTCACTTTTCTAATAAGCATCTCAAAAGGTGGCTATTTAACATTATTGTTTATGCTTCTACTTCGCCTTGGAAATACAACACACCACTCACGTATTTAAGAACATAAATATAGTATTTGACAAAAACGGCAGGAGTTTTGTACATAATTCCACAGATTCACTGGGAAAGCCTTAAGCCACTACCAGGCCAGGCGGCTGCTGCTTTAGCCGAGACGCGTCAGGGAAAGCCTCAAATCCTGAGACGGAAAGGTCTCCGCTCTGCAAACCCCATTCCCTGCGCCGGGACTCTCTGCAGACCCACCCCCGGCTTCCCCCCCTCACAGCCGGGCTCACAGCCGGCCGCCACCGCCGGACTACGCCAACCCCTCTGGCCCCGTCAGTTCCCCCCTGTACCCCCGGGCCGGTGGCCGCTGCCCCGGGGCCCCCCTCCCCGCGGCCAGCCCCTACCTTCCGCTTGTTGAGGAGCGCCTGCTTGGCCTGGGTGGCCTTGATGGCCTGGTAGGCCTTCCTCTTCTTCAGCAAGTTCTCCGGCACCAGCGGGATCCGCCGCCTCGGCCTGTGGGGGGAAAGAAGCCCGTCACATCCAGCAGCAGCACCGCAGCCCGACTCCCCCGCACCCCTCAGGACGCCCTCAACGCCACCCCGACTCGACCCGACCACCCCCCCTTCAGAACGCCACCCCGAGCACCGCGACCGCACAGGCGCTGCGGATGGCGACGGATGCTCGGCCCGCCGCCCCGCCACACTCACTCCTCCTCCGCCATCTTGCCGGGACAGCGCGCATGCGCGGGGGAGACACGCTGTCATGGCCGCTGTGCGAGGGGTCGCACGAAAGGGAAGGACAACTCCTTGTTGCCCAGGCCATGCCGTCTCTGTAGAAGCAGAGGTTGCTGCGCAGCGAGTTGTCCGTTTTGGGCCGGAGGCTTTACCTCAGGCTCGGCCCTGCTGCGGGAGAACGGGGCAGTACCCACCTTTGGCAGCGCTGTGAGGCTTCAGCCCCCTTCTGCCCTGCTGCTGCACCCCACTGAAAAGGTGTCAAGGCCAGCGTTAGCCCTGCTGCGAGTGCCAAGGAATGGAAATAGCGGGTTTGCAGGGCTGTGGCCCCCGGATTTAACTGCTGCCCCAGCAGTTTGTGCAACCATAACCAGAACCTCGGCCTGTGACATGTCCCCAGTCTCCTTGTGCGAGAGGGATGGCTCGCCATGCCAGAGGCTTGCAGCAGAGAAAAAAGCCTTTCAGAAAGAGCTTGTCTTTCGGCCACTTGCCCCTGAGCTTCACCAGGAGAAACAGGCTTGGTGGCGTCCAATACAGTGGTCCTGCCCCCAAAAGAGCTTGAAGGCCTGAGGAGACCCAGGCAATGACTCATGTGCCACACAGCACACCTGAAGCGTAGGTGGGCAGCTGGTCACAGCTTTTGAGGAGAGGATCTTAAATGTGGCCAGGGTTCTGTGAAGCAGGAAAAGAAAGGAGGTCACCTCTGGGACAGCATGTCCCGCTGTGCCGGAGAGCAGGATGGTTATGGAGCAAGGGACTGGGGATAGGGAATTGCCTGGCAGAAGTGTGAACCTTGGAGAGAAGGGGAAATGAACACGAGAGGTTCAGACAGCACTCTCGCCCGTAGATGGTGCCATAGCCTCACGCTAAGGGGATGGCGTTGAGTCTGATGAGATTGTGTTCATGTTCTGCACCTCCTCTTCGTCATGTAGGGTAGAAGAGAGATGTGTGCCTGTACACTGGACTTGTGACTTTCTTTGCGTCTCTGATCAATTTCGTTTACATCAACCATAATTTCCTCCTTGACATTTGGGAGCTTGAGCCTTTCAGTAGAAAGCTCAGTGATGTCAGGGCTGCACTGCTCAACTCAATGAAGCTGCAAGTCTTTACAACACTGTAAACTAGGCCACTTCTATTTTGACACCTAATACTTGAATCTCTGTATTTAAAACATGGTCCCACATTCCAGTTCCTGCTCAGGCGTATGCAAAGAACACACCTCTTGATAAGCAAACCCAGCTTTCTATGAACTATGCTCTGGTGCAGTCTTTTGCATTATGAGACAGAAAGCAACAAGCTTATGAAATAAATCATATTAAACTTTCACTGAAGAAACTAGAAGAAAATTCATAACCACATAAATTTCACTCTGACACTAGAATTAGCTGTTCCATATAAAAATAGCCAAAATCTCTGGTCGCTCACGACAGAAAAGGCCATTTAAATCTACAAATGAGCATGCTTTGTTTAATAAAAGAGAAATGCAAACACAATCTCAGCTATTTCATTATCAATGGTAAGGAAACAATAAGAAAGTAAGTATTTCAAGCACTGCCACACAGCATAGCAGCATACCTAGGCTGACTTGTTAAACTTTAACATTCTGATAGTTATATTGTATTAATAAGCAACTATTCAAATGCCCTTGTTTGCAGAGTTACTCAAAAAAAATATTCTCACTTCCCTAGACAGTACACTGTTATAAACTGACCTTCAGCATTTTCAACTCCTGCTTTCTCATTTTTCTTGATAAGGCCTTACATTTTTTGAGATTTCCATGAACTGTTACAGGTAAATGCAATGACTGCGTGTGTACAATAATCACCATCCATCAGTGATGGATTAAATGATTTTTTCTAGTTTATGTCACAAACCAGCTACTGCTTCCCATTGTTATTTTTGATGAAACTCCATTGCAAGTACATTTTCTTCATTCTTCTCCAGCATACCTTAGTTAAGGCTCAGAACCCACCCAAGGAAATTATTTTTGAGAACAAGGTTTCATATAAATTTAAAAGGCCTGTCTGGGGAGGGTGAGAGGGGAACGCAGAGATCACCTTTAAGGACAAAAATTGAATGTTTTGTATCAGAAATAGCATTCATAAAGCAAGCCAGGAAACATGTATCTTTTCATTACCAGAATAGAATATAACCCTTTCCCCCCCTGTATTGCATGGAGGCTTTTTGCACTTTCATTTCAAAATACAAAAACCCCCAAAACTAATCAGAATATATTTTTTAGCAAAGCATGTTACCTTTTGATACTAGCTGCAGCAGGTCTTCTACACTGTTTCAAGGGGATGGTGTTTGAAAGGTTGAATAGAGAGATCAAAATCCAAACCTGCAGATATCTTTCCAGAACAGGTAGGTTTTTTTCTTCACCCTGGGAGAGAAGAATTTTTTAAAAAGTTGTCTCTTGGAAAGCTAGGTCCTGCTTTGTCTGAGCTGCTTGCCTTTATAAATAAAACCTGGAATATTTTACAGATCACAAAGTGACTCTGGTGTAATCACACGGGTCCATATTGGAGTGCTGCTGCAGCACACTCACAAATCTCTGCCAGAGTGTCTGCCTGCCTTGTCTTGAAACTCTCCACTGTGCATCTACAGCACCATTAGGTCCTGCAGAGCTAGCCAAAACCAGGTCCCTTCATTATGCTTTGGACTTTGTTAGAACATTAGAGCAAATGAAAGCCAACAAAGGCAGATCTGCTCCCTTTGTTCTCCTGCAGGCCTTCCATGATTCATGTTCTCTAGCATTGTATCTTGCCAGCTTTCATTTTATTGTGATACTTCAGATTGGTGTTTTGTATCATGTATTTTAATGTTTATTTTTATTACCTTATTCAGGAATACAATGCAAAGACATTAGAAAATATGAAAATAGCAAACTCATGCTGGTGGGTGTGAATCTCGCAAAAGGAAATGCTGTTGCTTTGTTTCATTGTTTGTATGGGTGTTGTGCTTTTAGACTAAGTGACCACAGCTCTTGTTTGGATTAAACATTTAAGGCTATTTTCTCACTGCAGTTGGAATAAATAGCGTGGACTTTCGCCACAGCTTAAATCTCCACTTTCATTATGCCAAAGGCCTAGATTTCTGAAAGTATCTGAATGTCCCTCTCTCTCCATCAGCTGAGACATTTGCTATTTGGTGTACAGCCCATTGGGTTTGGATGCATTGGTTTTGACAGTGAGTACACAAATGTGGGAGAAATAAGTTTTATGCAAAGTTCTAGTCAGCTGCATTGCCAGGCTGTTTCTACAGTCATGCAGTGATGGCAATCACGGACCCTACGTTTCTGAAGTTTTTAATCCTAGACAACAGCATATGTCCCCAAAAGAATTTTTAATGACATGCGTACACGGACAGAAATTTCCAATCCTTTCTTTATACTTGCTTCTGTTTAGATATTGCCAGTAATCCTTCTTGTCTTACAGCTTTTCTTAATATTTCTGTGATGAGGGGATAGTTAATAGATACATTGCCATAGTTCCATAACTGTGTCTAAGCCATATACCTCTATAAATATAAAGCAAAACAGCATACCTGTGAAGCTGTCACAGTATTCAGACTGGTATTTGATGTGCAGTTTGAAAGTGCCACATATGCAGCTTGAAAAAGTAACAAAAACGCATCGCTAGCTGAGCACATAAATGTATATGAAAATATATAGAATGCACATATGTGAATTTGTGTAAACAAATGTAAACAAAATGTAAATATAGTTAAAAGCATGTCAAAAACTGACTCACTTTTGCATGCAAACTTCTAAGGCTCCTGTGATGCAATCTATTGTGCAAAGCAAGAGGAGGGATGATGCTGACCTGACTGCAGAATCAGCTCCTGGGCTTCTGAGAGGACAGCTGGGTGAGGAAACAGAGGGTGGATAACAACACAGCGACAGTGATCCCAAAAGCAAAGTCAGGACTTGAGGGGGGATGTTAGAAGCATCTTCTCCATGAAACTTCTTGCCTTATTTCATTGTCTCACTGTAAGAGATAAGTATAAAACCCCATTAAATTAATTTCAAATCCAGCAAAATCTCAAGTGACACTTTTGAGACGCAGTCTCAAAAGAGCAAATAGCCACACTTGAGTGAGAGCAAATAGTCACTCTCACCAGCCAACCATGCCCCAATCTGAAATCTGCCTGTAATGAATTACCTATAAAAAGAGCCAGAGAATTAAATTCTGTTTGTTTTGTCAAACCGTCCTCTAGTTTTGGGAACATTTTAATGGATGAGATCCTTTGTGATCTTAAATTATGCCCATTTTCATATCTTCTAAGGAAAAAGTTTATATGAATTGGAAAGAGGCCCAAGAGCTACTCTATACACACACTCAAACCAATGTTTAACAGAGAAAAATGTTGGGTGGTCCAAGACTTTCTTTTATGAAAATAACAATCATCTGGAGATAGATTAACATTTAATAAAAATATTTTTGTGAAAAGCTGTAGATAGGTGCATATTTTTATTCTTTTTAAAATAAGGTTCCTTAACATAGGCATTCCTGTCAGAAATCCTGCAAATCAATTTCATGCTGCAAAAGGAGTAATTTGGGTATAATGCAGGGATGTGGATGGTACTAAGGTAAGTGTTTACTCTCAGCTAGTGTCCACTTAATATCTCAAATTGAAAGGGCTAAAGACCTGAAATTTTTGGCTTTGTGTCTTCCTGGAAAAAACGAGTGAGGAAAACCAATTCAGTTAAAAAGAAATGTTTAACATTTTAGATTTCTGCTCCTGTCTTTTCACTAAAGGGATTTGCTTTAAAATCAAAAGACTTTAACCCCTCCTTTAAAACTCTACTTTGTGACTTTAAAATTAGTTGAAAAACTACAACTGACTCCATCAGCTGCATACTGAGCTGCAGATAACTGTATAAAACAATGCTAGTGATTGAGTCCAGCCCAGCCACAGGGTACACACCTCCTAGATACTGTCCTCATGGAATGGCGTTTACAATGTCTGCATCCACAGTGAGCCCAGCCTGCGGGGTATAACCACGGTACAGTCACAAGAATTTTCAGGGTTTGAACCTAGATATGGCCTCCTAATACATAAGCACAAATTGCAATATGCATCTTATAAATAGATTTAAGTAAGTATGTAAATAAAATAACTCTCCATTGACTATGTCAGGGTGATAAGACACCCATTGTGGCAAGATCACGTTGCTTGCCTCCCTCATTGTGCCGTAACAATGATCCCATCTTGCAAGCACCTATTTCTGTGAGAAATCCCCCTGGTTTCCATGGCCCTACAGACAACTCCAAACCTTTCCTGCTCTGTGATATTTGCCCTGCTGGGCCAGAACTGACTCTGTGGGAGATAGGAGCGCTGCATCTCCAAGAGGCTTGCAGTCTTGCTTGGTGGGACTGAATATGAAATTATTGCTCAATGCTCTAGCTGATTTTATGGCTCCATTGTCATCTTTAAGCTGCCTCCTTTATGAGAAGCAAAGACTTGGCAGCTATAAAATACTTTTTAATGTGGAGAATTTCCCATGAGTCCTCTAGCACTGCCCCGAGTGGAGAGGCTGTTTCTTCAGTAAATGCTAGTGCCATTACTTCTTTTCTTTCTTTAGTACAATTCATTTACAAGCATCAATGGAAAATATTGTAACTGAAAGCTCAATTTTGCAATAACTATTGTGAAACTTCACTAGGAAAACAGCAGACTACTAATAAACCCCTCACATGATTCCCAGTTATTGTTCTTGGAAATTATATCTGGAGTTTTAAATGCTTTTATGTTATGAATATTAAATTACAATTTATATCTGTCAAAATGTTCTGACATGTTCTAAAAGAGTGGTGGTACCTATTTACAAGTTTCCAAAGTGGAACACTTGTAAGAAATTAATTTCATTTTGCTTCTGAAGTACTTGTAAAGTACTTGATTAATGAACCTGTAATAGAAAAATTAATATTTTTCAATTACAGTAGACAGCAATAAAAATAATTACATTTTCTGTCTTTTCTAGAAGACAGAGTGTACAGTGTCTACAATTTGAGTGTACTACAAACTTAATTGTATCTTTAAAGAAAAGTAGAGATAAAAATAGACATCATTATATATGGTCTCCACAGGTCTCTGTGACCTCTCTCTTTCCTCCACAGGGATGAAAAGCTACAGTTTATTTGGGAAAAAAAAACCCAACTGAATTCCATCTGAGATGAAAGACAGTGAGAAAAAAATAGGTGTCTTTCCCACACTCAGTAATTGGGAATCCTACCTCCTACTAGATTACTTTTTAATTGAACCTTTGAGATAAAAATGCAACTAATTATGCCATTTAGGTTGTGGAAGCATATTAATAAGTACACCACACCATGAACTATTCATAAAAATACTACAGACTGGGGAGCCATAAAAAGAGATGGAATGGAATAACCTAATTAGGAAGTTTATAATTTTAATAAATTATATTTAATATATAATTTAATAAATTATTTTAATTATAATTGTATACATTTAATTAATAGGAAATGCATTGTATACCCAGATAGCTTTCTGTCCTAAGTGCCAATCATTCTGATACAATGGTGGTAGGTGGTAGTTAGTTTTATCTTTGAAAAAAAAAGAAATCATTTAATTGTTCTTCATTTATGGCTCTGGTTACTGTTGCCAAATTACATAAAATTATTTAACAAGTACAGTTTTGGAGAATAGGGAAGCGAGCTGTTGTTTCAAGCAGAAATAGCAATCAAAAGAGAATTAAAACATCATAAGTGAGAAGTAATCTGCAGTAATTTATGTAAAATCACTGCAGAATAGTTTTACTGGTTTGTAGATTGCACTTTAAGCAAAGCTGTTGTTTCGAGTGCTGTTAGCAGTGCATGGCAATAGGGCTATAAAGATCATCTCACTTTTTTTCCCTTGTTAATTTATGCAGGGAAAGCTTTGATTGGAACATTTTATTTTGCCTACAATTATTTGTGACAGCTGCTTGTGACAGTCAAGATAAAGAGACAGAGCATTTGTAGTTGACCAGGAAATATCAGGCAGGGAAACACAGAGCCTGAACAATGCAAGTGGTTGCCTTTAGCTTTATCCCAAGATAGGGGCTGTTCCCCAGCTACTCTGAGCTGCCTACATGTGGCAGGAGCAAGGGAAGGAAGGAGGTGCTTGCTGGGTTCCCCTCTTGGCGCAGCAGAAGACCTTAGAAGGCTGAGTGCTAAGGCAATAAGATGGCAGACAAAAATAGGTAAAAAAAAACGCGGCAAAGATTCAAAAATTTATGTATGAAATGATGGCTTCTAGACTAATTACTAAAATTGGGACTAGGATTTTGGAGTTACTATAGATAATTAAAAATAACAGCTCAATGCTTAGGATAACAAACAGAATAGCTAGAAAAAGGATAAAGAACACAGCAGAGATCATCATTACATACTGTAACTCCTTACATCCACATTTTGAATGCTACAGCTTTGGTCAATACTCTTTCTCCTGTCTGTCCATCCCATGCCTCCACCCACTTGCCCCCAGATAGGCTTGGAAAAAGTTCAAAGAAACGAGATCAAAGGTATGGAATAGTTTCCATCTGTGGAGCAGTTAAATAAACTAGACCCTCAGGCTGAAAGAAAGGTGTCTGAGAGAAGATAAAACAGTCCGTAAAATCATAAATAGTGTGATAGTTGCTCCCTTTTCCTTCCAGCACAAGAGGTAGGGAACCTCAGATGAAGATAGGAGGCAGGTTAACAACAAATAATGGGCTTTTCCAGTATGGCAGCTTGTGGTTGACACAGGCCTTTTAGTGACCAGATCCTGGAAAAGATCAGGTGAACCAAAAATAAGGAGAGAAACTTCACCCTATCCTAGAGTCGTGAGCTTTAGAAGAGCATTGATGTGGCACATATATATGCAAGTTTACATGCCATTTTCTGTGAAGATTCCCTGCAAAAGATCTATTCACAGTATTGAGCTGGTCCTGCAGATAGAACATTAAATAATTGGATTCTCAACTACTCATATTTCCTCTTTCAGTCATCTGAGCAAAATACCTTTCCAGTGGGCACCTATCAGATGAATGCAAAACATAATTTGAAAATACCACCTAACATGCAATATTTAAGTGTTTTACACAACCTAAAGCATTCATAACCTAAGTTTTGTAGCCCTTCTGACTGTCTTTACACCTACCTTTTCTTTATATATGTAGGCTATATCATTAAATTTATCCAGTTCAATTCCCGATCAGGTTAACATTTGCAGTATTCTTGCAATATTCTTTCTTTCTCTACAGTCAGCAAGACTCCCAATTATTTTTCCATTTCTCATAATAGCATGCACTCCATTTTTTCCTACAAAGGGTGCAGATGTTCCTTTCACAACACTCAGTCCATTTTTGTCCTAAACCTTTCACATACTGATCCCAATACAGATAAGCCAATTAGGAAGGTTGCTGAAAATTAACAAATGTAAGCCCTGGGGATGAACCAGATATAAGAAAAATACCAATTCTATGACAAAACCCTATCCTCCGTCATTGTACAAGACTATAACAAAAAATGGAAAATCAAACTGAATAAATCAGTGTTGTCTCAAAGGGGCAAACAATGCTGCAATCTCCTCTAGTATTTAAATTTGGATGGAAATGAGGAAAGACAGACAGTTGTAGGTCCAGGTGCTGTTTGTCTGAAAAATGTCAAATAATCTTTTAATTGTACTGCTACCTGACTTTTTCCCTGTTATATTGATTTGGGATTTTAAAATGACATCAGCATTTGTATGTATACCTCAGGTTTGGTTGTGCTTTATATCAGATCTCAAGCTCTGCTGATAAAACGATGCTATTTTGTCTGTTTAATCTCTTAGCAAAACCAGTAACACCTCTAAATAAAACTCAGTTCCAGGATTTCTGCCTACTTTCTCTTCGCATGGCAGAGGAAGTCACAGTGACTGCTCCTGCTTCCTAACACGCTGCATTTTTATTTTGTTCTTGCAGCAAACTGGGATTCTGTGCTGACCTCCACATTTTTTGCAACAGTGCTCGCATATGCCACTGAAACATTTTTCACTGCATGCAAAGCATATATTAGGGTGGCTATTGGTAACCCCTTGTCTCTATAACCTGGTTTTGCCAAGCAGAGAAGTGACACATTGCGACCATGATCTCCATCCTCCTTCTTCCCTGCCCGATGGCCTTTCTGCCAGCTCAGCTTTAAACTTTCTATTTCAACTGAGATCCAACCCATTTCATATTCCCCCTTGCTATCATACCAAAACATTTGAAAAAGAAGACAGAAACTGTTTTTTTTTTTTTGGCTTGTGTATATAAGAAGAACTAATTTAATCTGACTGCATATTCTTCTCTGTTCACTTGCACTGCATCCCATTTTCCTCTCTTTGAAGTGTATCCTTTTCAGGTCTTCAAACAGCCTTGGATAAATAAATCCGATCTTGCAATGGTCTATTATCACTGCTGTCTGAAAGCTAAAAAGATGGGAAAATTTGCTGAAGACCTGAGAACAGATGGAATTAGTGAGAAGAGGATTGAGGTGCTGGTTTAGCTCCAGGTACCACTGTCTGGACCACAGCCGTGGAGAGCACTTGCAGCAAGCAATGCCCAATTGCTTGGTTCCAGCATCTTGGAGCATCATCCTTCCATTGAGCATTGATCAATCACCTGCCAGAGACTGCAAGGCCTGCTCATCTTGAAAGAAAACAGCTTTCACACAGCTCAGCATAGTGCTGTGGGAATGTAAGATGAGGGGCATGCCTCAACAGGAATAAAACACAAAAATTCAAAGCAGCTCTGCTGCTTCTCTGCGCTGTGCTCAGCAAGACTTACTTCTTCCCTGACAGTTTTCCACAACCCCCAGCAGGATCAAGGGCTTTCTATATCAAATGCTATATTCTCACATCTAAGAGAGAGTTTCTGACTCAAGAGACTATACTGAAAAAGAGCTAATAAAAAAAAACTTGGTACTGTTTTTAAACCAGTCAGCAGGATAACAAGCGTATCTTGCTAGTTTCAATTTTCTCCACACTGATACTAATGACACTGTGAAGTATTTTTTTATATGTTTTTTTTTTTTCATCATTTTTTCCTATTTTTTATAATCAGAATAAGCTCCTTCCTGACAGTTTACAAGCTCAGGAGTGAAAGAAATCTGTTCGGATGCAGGTGTGCTTCAACAAATGTTTGTCCTCAAAACAGAACCTTCCTCCTCAGCTTCTGACACACTACAGTTATGTGAGAAAAATGCAAACACAGACACACACACAAACACACTGTTTAAAAAACCAATTTTGTCAAGTCACTGCCTAAGGTAAGAGTTAGTGCTATGAGAGGAGGCAAAGGTAATTACCCAGGCAGATTTTATCAAGCAAGAGAAGGCTCTTAAATTTGTGGGAGAGGGAAGAGTCTGACCTACTTTATGCATATACTGGTGCTTTCATTTTAGGTGTTTTCAGTCTTCCTAAAAGCAGTGGCCAAATTCCATATATAATTAATGGAAAAAGGCTTTGTGTACTTTCATACTGCTTAATTTAAGTGCTTCAACTTAGGTTTCAATATCTCTTTCTCAAACCAAAATAATTTCTCACAGCCATTTGGACAGTCAACAGGAAATGGAAAAAAATACTTTCAAATCTTAAAATCTCTATTCAGAAACACTTTAATATCTAAGATGAAGAAAGAATGGGGAATGGTGGCTTCTCCATCGCTCATTCTCTTCAAATCCAGACTGGCTACCTTTTTAGAAGATAAGCTTGAATGAATAACATGTTATCTGCAGGATTCAGGGTAGAGATAACAAGGCAAAGCATAATGGATTATCAAAACGTGCTGCTCCGATGTGATCTTTCTTCTTGTGTCAGTAGGAACATGGCTCAGTGAAAAGGTGCCTGTGCTGAGCCTGGGGCTGCCTGGAGGAGCTCCCCAGCTCAGGGGACATGCTGTAGCTGTGCTCAACTCCTGCCAGGGCAGGAATCCCCTCCCTTCCTTCCCTTTGCACCCTGGTTTCTATGTGAAAAAAAATGCACATAAAGATGAGAAAAGAGCCACGAAACATTCTTGTCACATTCTAGTGAGGCCAAAGGACCACAGGCTACATTGCAGCATATACCTGTAAAGCTCAGGTATATGCTATAGCCCCCATATTTCATTTCCATCCAGATAAGGATTTAATTTGAAGAGCTCACTTCTTCAGAGATACCTGGAAGGCACTACTGGAATGCAACCCTGTTATCTGCTTGTAATGATTTTAATAGACACCTGGATTTAGTGGTGTTTTATTATTATCGTAGATCGCCCACCAGATGCTTTAAATAAAAATACATAAAATGATGAATAGCTCCTGAATTCTTCATGTCACTTTAAAAGTTTGCTTTTCAGAATTCGCATTGTGCAAGTGGTGCCTTGTGTATGCTTTGTGTTGCTGATTCTCTTTAATTTACAAACCACTAAATCTACAAGCTGTTTCCAGAATAATCATATCTACCTGTGGAGTGTGAATACTCCTGCCAGAACACATGGGCATCTCCCCTGTTTTATCTTTCTACAAAGAGAAATTCACTGGAAAATTAGTGTAAGGCTTTCCATATGGCACCAAAAGGGAAATTTGGGGGGTTTGGTGGAACAAGTTTAAATTATTATTATTTTTTTCTTCGTTCAGCTCTAATTAAAATTAATATCACTTTGGCTCATACTAACACCACTAACAGTAAGGAAATTTGTAGTTCAAACTTCCAGCTTGCTAAGCTAGATGCTGCTGCACATATGGTATGCATGATCACTAACTGTTCCCGATAAAAGCCCATATGGGCTATAACAACTATGCAACAAAGACAGTGATGCCCTAGCCTTGCTTTTTCTTGTTACTAACTTGTTTCTCAATTTCACTCTACTTTTAACTAAGAGATATTGGGTCTCTAACACCTATTTTCCCCTTAGGCATAGTCTCTTCTCACAGTCATCACAGCTCCTCTAGTCATTTTGCCTTTATAACCTGGATTTGCACCACTGTCAGCAGTACTCCCCCTTCCACTGGCAAGTTGGCAGGCCTGCAGTACGAAGGTACTTTCTTTTACAAAGAGAAATATAAACTTTGTTTAGACTGAACAAAGCCTGACTACTAAAAAGCATCCAGCAGAGGTGTGAGCTGCCATCAGACCTGGCCCTAGCTGTGGCATGGGCAGCAGGAGGGAAACAGCTGGGATAAGCCAGAAGGGACAGTGCTGGAGAGATGCCTGCAGGCATAGGGATACAAGGTCACTCAACATGCTATGTTCATTTGAAGTCAAAACTTATCTGGCCGAGCATGGGACAGATAGCTCAGCTCAGCAAAGACTTCTAGAATAACAAACCATGTCTAGCCTTGGTTTGAGGAATAGCGAAGGGAAGATCTGTGTGTTGTAGTGCCTGGCACTTGAGCCTGCATATGCAGGGGCACACAAGTGCTATCTCCAAAGTGGAGACGAGACATACTAGGCTACAGAGACCATCGGGCTGAGCCAGCACAACCCGTATCTGAACTGTGTCTTCTTGGCAGCGACTGAGTGGGCAGCTGAGAGGACACACAGCTCCTGGCAGTGGGAGCCAGCAGCCCTGGGCCACCAGCTGACACAAGAAGAAACAGTGCTTTCGCTCCTCACTGTTTTAACTGGAGCATCCCTTCCTTTCTGCATTGCTTGCAAATGAAGACACCCAGATATTCTTGCAGAATTCAATCCAAATACACAAAACATGGTTTCTTCACTTGTGCTTTTCCTATTAGCTCCTTCAAATCAAATGTAATTCATCAGCCCTTTCTTACAGCCCTCTTCTAGTGACAGAAGTCCTATTATAAAAAAACAGCATGACTGAGAACCATGCATCTTTACCAGTCTTCTACAAATATATCATACTCTTACTACATCAGTGGCATTAATAACCAGCGTCATACCACGCAGTCTTTTGTGAAACTGCACTACCTGCCAGTAAGAAAATTTTCTTCACGTTACTTCCTAAGTGGTCATTAAACATCTTTCACAAAAAGCATTCTTCCTGTTCTTTTTTAACTTGATTTTGAATAGAAGTATCTTTTTTTTGTTTTTTACTGGCTTGATGGGTTCTAAAGCTATTGCTGATTAGGTGTGAAATATTCTCTTCCATCACTTCCAAATTATTTTAAAATCTAGGCCTTAAGTTACCTGTCCCCTGAGCTTAATTCATTTTAATAAGTTTTAGATGCTTTTTTTGTTTCTATAATTTATCTCATTCATCTCATAAATCTCTTTCCTTGCTTTAGTATGCCCTTTGGAAGACACGTCCAGAATACATTAAGAATAATAATTACCATTGGTGCAAGTATAGCAATTTAAAGGCATTAAATTAAATTAGTGCAAATGCTTTGCATTTTGAAATACAAACCACATGCCCGTGATGATTCCCTTGCTGGAGAAGATAACGCGTCGGTAAGAAACCGAGGGGAGTGTTGCTTTGGTGGCTGGTTGTCTTATGCCTGCAGCTTTTCTGAGAGAAATGAAACACACTGTAGTGGAAAGCTTGTACATGACAAAAATGAGGATATTAGTCTATTGTGACCCAGCCTATTTCTGTACCTACAAAATATCACTGAATTAGCAGAGTGAGCTCATCCACGCGTTACGTCATAAGGATGTTTAAAGGGGACACGTGTCACTTAGTAGGCAAGAGTCGATGTACTGTTCTCTGACCAAGGTGAGGAAGATTATTCCTAAATATTTTACAGCTTATGCAAGACTTGTAACCAAAATGTGTGGCTGTACACCATCTGGTTTAAAACTTCTTTGAACGCATCTCCAGCTGTTGTAAGAAAGTGGTCCCTTCTACCCTTTCAGTCTCTTCATCTGAGCAAGAAGACAGTCATGGCCTCTCCCCGAGGGCTCTGGTACCTCGCTCAGTAGCATTTCCTCTCAGACCCTTGGGTCCAAGCCTGGTTCAAGCTCTCCCCTCTCTCCAAGTCTGATCTGACAGAATTGCAAAACATTTCTCGTTCAGAAAGGTCTGGTGGTTGTTGGGCTTTTCATGTTTTCGTATCGCTTTTATGCTGGTGGTATCTGAGCACTTTGTAGAGATTTCCTATTTCATTCTCCTGACAGAGCCACTGAATCAGAAATTCCATCGACCCCCCAAGAGCTGCCCTTCTTTTCACAAATGCACTTTAAGCTGAAAATGAAGATTTGGCCACATATTCCGACAGCTTGTGTTTTGTTACTTTCTGTACTCAAATGCTGTATCTTTATTATACCGACTGTAAAAAGGGATAAAAAATAGAACTATGCTAAAGCTTAGTTTATATAACACTGATTTAATAGGGAGCTATTAAAGGACAGCTAAAATAGAAACCTGCCCTTTAGCCCAAAATTTAATTTCAACTGATCTTGTGCTCTTTCCAGCATAACAGGAGGCCCATGCTAATGCTGTAAAAATAAACTCCTTAAGTTACACTTACTTATTAGTAGTATTTTCATTATGACTGACAAAAAAAGTGAAGTTTAAGCTTAAATCTTTAAAGCAAAAAACATTCTCCCAGATATTACTACAGTTAAGCTTGCCTTGAAAATTATTCACCCTTGAAAAGCTATTACTTATCAGGATAGTCATAATTCTTTGTGATTTTTGTCATTTCGTTTGTTCTAATACATGCTACTTTTCAGAAATTTAGTTTCTTGACTTTACTGAAATCTGAGTTAGGCAGTTTCTTGGGAGAGAATTTACAATGCAATAGATGCTCTAGGCTGTGTTAAATTAAGTGTAAATAACACAGGTGATCTCATGATCAACATGACTTTTAGATACAAAGAAACCATCACCTACTGTCTTTTGATAGCACCTTCCTTATGAAAGAAATTCTATGCTTGAAAATACAGCTTAAAAGGCCACCGTTGGCACACTGCAACATCAAAAACAAACTGAAAATTTATTATATTATTTTTGTTTTCCACAAATAAATTTTTAAATAAAAGTAACAAAAGCAAGAAGATGAACCAGGCTGAGCTACAATACAAAGGCATTCATGAATACAATGGAGAGAGAAACGAAAGCGCATGTATGAACTTACAACACTAGTGTGAAGCCCAGAAAGGTTCAAAAAGAAGGAATTTTAAGAGATTTCATCCAAAAAGCAAGAAGGCACATCTGGTCTGCAGGGAAAGAATAGTTTATGAAATGGTTTTAAGGGACTAGCAAAAGATGCAGTGCAGATAAGGCTAAGGTTCATGATACCAAGATAAGGTCTGGGTCTTGGCGCTAAACCCTCTGGATTCTTTCTGGCACGCAGAGACTTGCAAGAGGTCACTTGTTGTGAAAGACCAGTCTCTTAGTTGCTCCTCTATTATTTTTTCCATAATCATATTAAAACGGGATTATGGCTTAATCTTGCTTTTGGTGTCTCCATTTTGCCTACGCAGTAGTGCAGCAAGACTGTTACTTAACGTTTTGAAACTTTCACACTCACAGAGCTGAAACGACCCTAAATTGGTAGAGACCCTAAATTCATGTGGAGGGAGAACAAGAGAAGGAATAGATGCTCACAGAAACCTGGCAAGGATGCAGAGCCAGCATCTCAGTTGCTGAAAATGATCCCCTGGATTCCACAACAAAGAGGTGTGGGCTGTAAACTGTAACATGCTTTACTTCTTCTGAACTCTCATACAACTATTTCATATTTGTAGAGGTACTACGCAGTTGATTTCAGAAAAATAGCTAAGATTTATTGTTCTGTCACTTAAAAATAAGTGCTACGTGACAGTTTAAAAATCAAAAAGGGACCAAGAAAGCACAGAAGCAGCAGCCCTAGAAATGGATCTTCACTTTTCAAATCTTACTGCAGTAAGAGAAAAAAAATCTTTGTGACAGAATAATCACTGACAAAGAGCTCTGTTTCCCCAGAAAAGGTCTTGACTTCTCTGAATGAGTCAGGGGTCACTTGAAAGTGAGGAAGAACCTGCTGTGGTGACCACTTCTGTGCACTTTATCACAAGCTGTAGGAATTTCCCATAATTATGCTTTGCAAGTAAATTACCAACAACATTAACAAACACATCCAGACATTAAATATGAACAGAGATATTTATGGGATCTTTGAAGAGGGAGAAAATGTAATGCAATTAGAGTTGCTCAGAAGATAGCCATGAAAGAACTTCCTGTTTGAAATAATTTTGCCCACATCTCCTACCAAGAGCAATAATAAACAATAACAATAATTGGGATTTCTGCAGGGCCTTGGACCCAAGTAGCTTACAGAACAAAAGAGGAATTCCTTTCTAGTTATCCAGGGCTTGGTTTTGGTTTGTTTTGTTTTATAATCGGGGACTTGAGGGTAATGCTTTAACTTCAGACCGAGCCTCTTGGTGGGAGATGGTGCTGGTGTTCACAACACCCATCAGGGGTGCACAGCACAGACAAAATGCCCGTGGTTATCCACCCACTACGATACAAAAAAATTACCTCTGGGCTGGTGCAGGGAGACACACTTTGCTTCATGTGCTCTTCTTAGAAGGTTAACTTGTCCCATTTGAAACAGATGGGGAGGCCAGAACATGCACAGTCTGCCTGGAGTTAAAGGGCATATGAGTAGGACCCAGCTTCAGCTCCTTCCTTCTTCTCTTCCAAATTTCAAGTCTGAGCACTGTCATGTGGACTGTTGCCTGTGTGTAAGAGCAAATTAATTACAGGCATATTGGAAATATGAACAAATTTAAACCCTCTTGCTTTGTGTATTTATGTCCTCTGGTTTGAATTTCCGGAGAGAAAATGGACAACTAAAACTAGATGGTTTGTGACGCAGAATTTCCTAACGACTGTAAGTAGCCGTTCTAGAGCCAACACATGGCTGTGAGAAGGCATCGTCCAACCAGGCAGCCAGAAGCTTGTGAAAGAATAATTGAAAAGATTAATGGGGAGTACCATATGCTCGCAATTTGGATCTCGCCACAGGCAGTACAGAGGATGCAGAGATTTCTAGTGCAGCGCAAGACCAGAAAAGGTCACGGGTGCTGATATCTCTAGAAGCCAAAAGAATAAATCTCAAGTGAAAAAAGAGTAGCTGTATGTAGGACATGGGTGTTACTCAGCGAAGGATCCGGACAGATGATTCCTAAAGGATTTTGCTGCATCTGTTCAAGACATTTCTGCAAATCCAGCTGTGAGTGGTTGGGGACAGATCGGGAATTGTTCCTCTGCCTTGGCCACCACTGTCTGCAGCCCAGTTTTAAGCTAAAACACTCCACTTCTGTGTGTTTTGTGCTAAAACAAGCACTTTTAACTGGAGTGTCAACAACGAAGATACATATCCCACTCTGTCGCTGTTGCAGTGGAACAGGGAGTGCTGTTCCCCCCACCAGTGCAGCTTTTAGGCTCCCATAGGAGATGGAAAGATGTTCTTGCTAGGGCAGCGTTGCTGGCTTTCCACAGACTTGGTGTGTGACAGCAAGTGCCTGCTGTATCATTACACTCTGAGCATACATGAGTGGAGTCACGGGAGAGGAAACTTCTTCCAGGTGATGCCCAGACACACCAGGGCTGTTCGCAGCCTGGCCTAAAAAAGGAGACTAGAGCTGCTTCTTAACAGGCTTGCATTTTCTTTCATCTTATTGTATATCTAGAAACAACACACCTGAAGAAATCAACCAAAGTAAAAACAGAGATAAGGTGTTTACAGTTAGTATGTCCTTTTACTCCAAGGCAAACAGTTAAACTCATCTCAAAATATCTGAACACCAAAGACAAAGTTGCTTTCGTGACAGAAAGTTCAGTAAAGATGTGGGACTCGATTCTTCTGTGTGCTGGACTCTCTTCTCTGAGCTCACAGAGAACAGGACACATCAGGAGAGCCTAAACACTGACAGCACAGCAGAGGTAAAGCAGTGCTGGCCTGCTATATAAGGAATAGATATTCAGGCTTGCAATCTCAGCAAAGGGAGAAAGATGTACTAATAAAGTACTATAAATACAACAGTGTTTATAGGACAGGTTATATAACACTTCTCCTCGAGCTTTGTGCCTTCCCCTTTGCTGACAAACACCATGAAATGTTTTATCTTACTGCCTCTTTATATTAAAAGGAATCTAATTTTGAAGACAGAAACTGGGCCAATATATCATGATTTAAAACTACAAATTTGCATTCACACGAGCAAAACATTTGCTTTTCATTGTGTTCTATTTGCTGTTTTTACCATACCCTTTCCCCCCCTCTATAATATGCAATTTTTTCCTGTTTGCAGAGTAATCTGAAAGCATTAGTATTTCCACAATTTCAGAATACACTTGAGAGAAAAATTATCTTTTAAACATGCCCTAATTGGAGGAATACACTAAAAGACTTAAGTACTTTTCAAAGATAGGTGGGGTAATAGGTGGCATCTGTTGTTCTTTGCAAATAAATATCAAGTAACAAGCTTACAAGCTTTAAAGAAAAGATGTGAACAGCTGCTAAACAAAAGAGGCCAGAAGTTACAGTGGAATAGAATCTTAAGACTTTTCCTAATCTATTGTAAGGAAGACAGTCTGGGTTTGCCTAGTTAACATGAGTAGATGATAGATCCCCATATAATCCTGAAGTTGAAAGAAAATGCAAATAAAGTGACACTTCATCCCAACCCATCCAGGAAAGTGGATACAATAATTACGTTGCAGTCTCAAATAGGTTTAGCTGCCATGCTAAATATAAGATGACTGCACGTATGTTTTGAACGTAATAAAGTTTTTGGAATTTTCTCCAGAAAGATGTGTGTTATAATAAATAGATCTTCTACCTCTAATCTTTAAGGACAGTTTTTCTAAATAGTTTGATTTATAATTGCTCGGTCCTGTGCCGGAAAGGAAGAGAAGGCCAGCCACGTAGGAAACAGCCGACAAAAAGCCCATGCTGTGGGAGTGCATCCCTGGAGTACATGCATGGGAGGGAGCCAGCTTTGTAGCACTGCAAGAGGTTCATCTGGCAGCACACCAGGAACATTTTGCTCCCAACTCGGAGTGAGTATGGGAAGAGGTTGGAAAATACAGCACCTTCGCAATATGTCATTTCTCTTTGTAACTAAAAGCTGTCGTGGCTTGAAGGAAGAATGTAAGAAAAAAGGATCAGGAAAGAAAGCATATGGAAAACACAGGAGGAGAAGAGAGAGTGTGAAATAGGGAAGAAAAAAGTAAGGAAAAAGGGGAAATAAAGTGTGTGGGTGAATTAAGAGAGCATAAATAGGAGAAAAGAAAAAGGAATAGGAAAGGAGAAAAAGATCAAAGACCAGGCTGTTTTTTTGCAGCACTGTGCTAGAAAGTGGGCCCATATGACCTCTCAAGATCAAGTCTAAATCTAGTCAAATCAAATGCCTGCCCAGGCTCGTTTGCACCCACCCATGCCTTACGTTAGCTTTTACTGACCACAAGTGTCAGTGTCTCTGTACAGAAAGACTGATGAGGGAGAACGTGTCAGGGTTTGGGACAGGGTCTCAGCTAGGAGGTGACACACAGATTCATACCTGGGCTTCACACCATGCTTCA